>VZZY01011381.1:0-13299 GCA_013400335.1 Eurystomus gularis
GGACAAGAGGAAATGGCCTAGAGTTGCACCAAGGGGTGTTTAGATTGGATATTAGGAAAAATTTCTTTACTGAAGGANTCTTTACTGAAGGAGTGGTCAGGTAGAGGAACAGGCAGCCCATGGAAGTGGTGGAGTCACCATACCTTGAAATCTTAAAAAAATGTGTAGACATGGCGCTTCAGGACATAATTTAATATCCATGGTAGTGTTGGGTTGATGGTTGGACTTGATGATCTTAGAGATCTTTTCTAACCTTAATATTTCTCTGATTCTCTGACTGTTCTCAGCCCATCGGTCCAGCCTGTCCAGGTCCCTCTGAAGAGCTTTCCTACCCACAAGCACATCAACACTCCAACCTAACTTGGTGTCATATGCAAACCTGCAGAATGTGCTCTCAATCTGCTTGCCAAGATCATTGATAAAAATGTCAAGCAGGAGTGACCCCAGCACAGAGCCCTGGGGAACACCACTTGTGACTAGCTGCCAACTGGATTTTGCTCCATACACTACCACTCTCTAGTCCTGGCCATTCAGCCAGTGTTTGATCCAGCACAGTGTATGCCCATCCAGGCCTAGGATAGCAAGGAATAGGCCTTGTTTGGTGGAAAGGGCTTATAAAAATACCACATATTAATAAACTGTAATTAATAATTTAAAATATGTTTAGCCCCAAAAGAAAGGCAAGCTACCTCTTACACTGTAGGATAGTACTAGGTATGCAGGCAATTATAACAGGATAACGTATGTCCTATAAATCCATATTTTAGTGTACTTTGTGGTCTTGCATATGATGACAAGCAAAAGAAAAATTAATATTTTCCAAATTCTAACAGTGAAAGTCAGCATGTACAGAAAGGCCGTAAGTAAGTGTTATACAATGTAAAATGTAATACTGTGGCAAAATGTGTAGTAATATGAATAAAATATGAATTAAATAAATGTCACCTCCCAGGGGCAGAGATTACACACCACTGCACCTCTTCCCAACACACTAAACTTTAATTGGTGAGGGCAAAAGTGTCTTTGAACTTTTAGCAGCAGGCACTTGAACACATTAATAAGGTAATTGACACCTAATTTCAAATGTTTTTCCTCATGTTGTAAAACAGGCTTTGATCTTTAATACTTTTTTTAGCCAAACCTCTTTCCTATTCTCTATACAATGTTGAATAAAATACATGAACTATGAAACTACTAGTTCTGTGAATTTAAAAACAAGCCTCAAAACAATCTGTTTTAAACTGTTATCTTTCCTATCCAGAACGGAAGATGATTTAAAAAAACCAAACCAAACCAAAACAAAAGCCCCAACCAACCCAAACACTTTTTCAGTGGTGTTTTATTTCTCTGTGATTCATGTATTTAAATGAGAAGACTAAAAGAAATCTAACTGATACTTCTGCTGTAAGGTCATTGTGTACCTCTGTTGCAGTAGCAGGACAGCCGTCATTGACCCTCCCCTCCAGACTCTATCCTGTTTCTCTACCTACTTTCCTTTGAACTCAGTCCTACAGTTTCCAATGTGCTTGAATCTTTAGTTTAACATAAATAAATAAGTATTTAATAAATTTCACTCTCTAATTCTGGTTCCTTTGTGAAGGTCAGGTCTTTTGGACATTTTCTGATCAAGTGTTTCACTGCTTTTCTCCATTATAAAATCAATAGTCTCTATATATATCTTCTTCTCATGGATGTAAAGGTTTTTCTTGGAAGTACATAATCTTCTGTTTCCACTTTTAGTTCACCTCAGGACATAGGTATAATCAGAAGATACTTCACATGAACATTCAAGTATAAGATAGTTTTAGGCTGATAGGTTTGTAGGAATCTACCTTTCATATGTTTCTCTCCTATTTTCTCTCTTCCTTCCTTTGCAAATTCTACAGCTGTGACAGTTACAGCGATTTTCCGAATCTAGATTTAAATATGAAAAAAAGTCTAATAGTGCCATTATCTTTTGGAGTTTTTCTGTAAAAGCTAACTCTAATGGTAAAGATATCCTTATGTCAACATATGTATCTGAGATATTTTTAATACAGCTATGGTAATTTATCTAGCTTTCAGTTTAAAGCAACAGAGGTACAGAAGAACTGAGGTGAGGAAGGATCTTGAGACACCTGGTCTAAACCCCCTGCTCAAACCACAGTCAAGTGGCTGTTCAGGGCCGTGTCCAGTGAGGTTTTGTATGTCTCCAAGGATAGAAACACTAATATGGACAACTTGTTGCAGTGTTTGACCATCCTTACATAAAAAAAAAATATTAAATAAAATAACCTTTTATTTAAGTGAAGTGTACTATGTTTTGGTTTCCCCCCATTGTATCAACTGCAGAGTCTTTTATGGCTAAATGGCAAAAAGTAATACTACTATGCTGTTGTTTTGTCGAAAATCTCATAAGTAGACATAGTAGATACAAGGATGCAATAAAGAAGTAGGAGCATTGGAAAAAATGAACAGAAGAAAAAAATAAATAAAACCAACCAAAAAACAGACAGAAAGGAACAGTACTGCACCAAGTTTCCTAGACTCTTGCTTTCCTTTTTTTGTTATAGAATTGTTAGAATTGTTTATGTTGGAAAGGACCTTAAAGATCATCGAGTCCAACAGTTAACCCAGCACTGCTGTGTCTACCAATAAACCATGTCCTTAAGAACCCATCTATGTCATTTAAATACCTCCAGGGATGGTGACTCAACCACTTCTCCAGGCAGCCTGTTCCAGTGCTTGACAATCCTTTTGAGGAAGAAATTTTTCCTAATGTCCAATCTAAACCTTCACTGCACAACCTGAGGCTGTTTACTCTTGTCCTATCACTTGTTACGTGTAACTGATGCCCACCTTGCTACAAACTGCTTTCAGGTGGTTGTAGAGAGTGACAAAATCTCCCCTGAGCCTCTTTTTCTCCAGGCTAAACAACCCCAATTCCCTCAGACACTCCTCATAAGACTTGTGCTCCCTTCACCAACTTCATTGCTCTTCTTTGGACATGTTCCAGGTCCTCAGTATCTTTCTTGTAGTAAGGGGCCCAAAACTGAACACAGTACTCAAGGTGTGGCCTCACCTGTGCCAAGTACAGAGGAACAATCACTTCCCTAGTCCTGCTGGCCACATTAGTGCTGATACAAGCCAGGATGCTGTTGGCCAGCTGGCTGTTGACCAGAACCCCTAGGTCCTTTTCCACCAGATAGTTTTCCAGCCACTCTTTCTCAAGCCTAGAGTGTTGCATGGGGTTATTGTTACCCAAGTGCAGGACTTGCCACTCGCCCTTGAACCTCATACCATTGGCCTCAGCCTATTAATCCAGTCTGTCTGGATCCTTCTGTAGAGCTTCCCTACCCTCAAGCGCATCAACATTCCTGCCTAACTTGGTGTCATCTGCAAACTTACTGAGGGTACACTCAGTCCCCTCATCCAGATAATTGATAAAGATAATAAACAGAATTACCCCCAATACTGAGTCCTGGGGAACACCACAGATGTTACATTTGTTTATAGGACATGAAGCATAAGACGTGAAAGAAAGAAAGAAAGAAAATTTCCATTAATACGGTGACTGTTAACTGTGTGGAACTGTAAAAAGTAGGCTAATGTAATATTTTTGTATGAAACTGCAATAGTTTTGAGCTGTTATGGGAACCTCTGGGGGAACTGTTTTTTTGTTAGTATGCTTTGAAGGTGTCAGTGAAACCAGTGTGATAAAATCAACACATTTTTATATGAAAAAAATACATATTTGAAAATATTTTAATGAAATACAGTTATTTTAGGTAATAATGAATGTCATTGTAGCAGTAACAATGAGGAGGCAATAAAAAGATATAAAGACCAAAAGAAGTTAAGAGAAGCTGCACTGTGATATCAAGTAATGGAGTATCCAATTCAGCTATTGTTCTGTCTTCCACACAATGGAACCACACACTGCATCTCATTACTGTGGATAGGGAGTATGTTTGTGTAAGTATACGTTTATGTATGACTTGTTAGAATCATAGAATCATAGAATAATTATGGTTGGAAAGAACCTCCAGGATCAAGTCCAACCTTCATCCCAACATCTCTCTAACCACTACACCATAGCCTCAAGTGCTACATCTACTCGTTTTTTAAACACCTCCAGGGATGATGACTCCACCACCTCCCTGGGCAGTCTGTTCCAGTGACCAACCACTCTCTCAGTAAATAATTTCATCCTAATATCTAATCTAAACCTCCCCTGACACAACTTGAGGCCATTTCCTCTTGTTCTATCATTAGTAATTTGGGAGGAGAGACCAACACCAGCCTCACTACAACCTCTTTTTAGGTAGTTGTAGAGAGCAATAATGTCTCCTCTCAGTCTCCTCTTCTCTAGACTAAACAAGCCTAGTTCCCTCAGCCACTCTACATAAGGCATGCTTTCCAGACCCCTCACCAGCTTTGTTGCCCTTCTCTGCACCCACTGGACACAGTACTCAAGGTGCGGTCTCACGACTGCTGAGTACAGGGGCACTATCACCTCCCTACTCCTACAGTCCAGGATGCCGTTGGCCCTCTTGGCCACCTGGGCACACTGTTAGCCAGCTGCCAACCAACACCCCCAGGTCCTTCTCCGCCAGGCAGCTTTCCAGCCACAGGGTTGTTGTGACCGAAGTGATCCGGCACTTGGGTTTGTTAAACCTCATACAGTTGACCTCAGTCCATTGCTCCAGTCTGTCCAGATCTCTCTGCAGAGCCTTCCTACCCTTGAGCAGATTAACACTCCCACTTAATTTTGTGTCATCTGTAAATTTACTGAGGGTGTATTTGATCCCCTCATCCAGGTCATTGATAAAGATATTAAACAAGACTGGTCCCAAAACTGAGCCCTGAGGGACACTGCTTGTGCCTGGTCTAAGGCTTGAGCTGCCAGCTTCTCCAGCAAAATGCTGTGGGAAATGGTGTCAAATGCCTTACTGGATTGCTTAGAAAGTGGTTGGGAAGTTGCTGTTGCTCTCAGAGCTGGAACAGGCACTGTCATGGTGATACCATGATGTTTGGATTGTCCATCCAGATTTTCTCCTCTTGGCCAGAGAAGGGGCCCAGCACTACTCCATTGCTGGTGCCCCTGACTGCTAAAACATGACATATGGTTGTGTGGTATGGTTGGAACAACAGACTTTCCTGATTTAGGCTGTGGTGATCAAGAGTTTTCTAACAGGTACCCCAAAACAATACTCATCATGTAATATACCTCTTTCATTATCCTTTTCTTCAATTTCTTCACCCTTTTTTAGTTTGGCTTATCTTTCTCCCCAGCCTCAAGGCCACATGATGGTGACATCCAGGTAGAGTATTTTTGTTGTTTTGCTGGCTTGCACCACTAGAGTGAGCCCTTTTCTTGTCTGTAGGTTGAGATCTTTGAACTGCTGCTGGATCTTGTCCCACTTCTGTACATCTAAGTTATCTACCTTCTGAGGTCATTGTGTTCCACAGTCCTGAGCCGTGGTACAAATTTCAAGAGTGAGATAGAAAAAGGTATATCTGATAGTAAAAGATATATCTGATAGAGTGTGTCTGTGACCTCAGGTGTCCACCAGAGTTGCTGTGGAACAAGAATGTAGCTTTCCTATATTTTTAACTAGAAGCTGTCCTCTGAAATTCAGAGTTATAAATTGGCTGACAGTGGAGTCACAGTAAACATTTTGGATGATCTTGCAGCTATCACCTGCACTTTGTGCTTTATAGGCATTTCCTCTGTACTGTCATATGATTATGCTCTTCTGTTATCTTTTAAGGAAAATGTGATTGCTAGAGAGGCTTGATTAAGAAAATATAATATTAGATGAGTACTTAATTACAAGCATATACATACATTTGCAAACACACAGTGTATAAATACACTACACACATAGGTGAACATATTGCTTACCTATATATGCAAAATAAACCATGGTATCATGCAGAGGCTACAGTCAGGCTCTCTATTAAAACATTATTTAATGGCAGACAGACGAAGAGACTTGTGCCCAAGTGAATGGAATTGTGACCCCAGGCAAAACTGTACAAAACTCCGTTGTTGCCTTGCTGTCATCCCAGAAAGCTTGTTTTGGCATCTTCAGTTCTACACTGTATATGCCTAATGGCACTACCATCCCACATGGGCTTATACAAAGTATCACCTTCATGCTGGAATTTGTTTGGGATGGACTAAGTGTTCTTTCTCATAACTCATAACACACAACTAACTCCTGACTCATAGTTCGTATCTCATAACTAGAGCAAGAGAATTTGACCACATGATGTCCAGAGGTCACTTCCAACCTCAGCCATTCTGTGATCATGAATTCTCTCAAAAGGCATAACACAGAAAGTTGATATGAGATAGTGATATAGGCTCTCCCCCAAACAGAGCTGTTCCATCATTTGATCATTTTGTTAGGCCTGGGGCTGAATCTGGAGCTCTGATTTGAAGAGGGAACAGTTGATAGGGATGACAGCTGAGGTCTACAAAATCATTAGGATGGTAGATAAAGTGAGCAAGAGTTGTTATTCACCAAATACCATAACATTAAAACTAGGAAAGCAGTTTAAGCCAGATAAAAGAAGGTATCTCTGTACACGGCAGGTAGTGAACTTCTGCAACTTGCTGTCATAAGAAGTAGTGGAGGCAGGCAGTGTCATCAAGTACAGTAACGGGTGAAAGAACAAAAGGAAACTGAAAGTAATGGGCAAAGAGACACACATTAGAAGCCCTACTACAATAATCATGGACTCAGAGAAGGAATGATGAGAGTGGATCACAGAATGGGATCAGGCTTGTGTCTTCTCCCTAAATACACACCTGATCAGCTCTACTGAGGACAGATTGGCCTAGACTGGTCTGTCCAGGAAAGCATGACTTATGCTGTATTCTTATCATTGATGTCCTTTAAGAGTGGGTCATAGTTCAGTTCCCAAAACTTGTAGGAGAGGACAGAACAAAAGATGTGATTAATAAATGGTAAAGTCAAAGAGGGAAAGAAGAATGAGGACAACAGTGCCACAGAGATTGATATGTGAAGTATTATTTTTTTCCCCAAGCTTTAAAAAATTATCATTTAGGCTATTAAATCCCTGAAGATATTTTTTTTCCTATAAATGCCACATGTCATTCTTGATTTGTACAAGCCTGTGGAGGTCTGATATACACCATCTCAGCAGGACTAGAAATAAGAACTTTTTCACACAAGAAATAAACAATTCTGGTATGCCAGCTCAAAAGATAGTGGAGTGAGCTCAAAAGATAACAGAGCAAATACACTGCAGTATTATACAAATTAAAATGGCTTAGTTTACTTACAAGGTTATTTAAAACATAATATATTTTTGTTGCTGTTGTGTTTTATTCTGTTAAACTATTTTCTATACTACTAAGGATTTTTTTTTTTACAATGTAGCAAATATTTTTTTAAAGCTTTTCTAAAAAATAATTTTAAAATGACATATAGAAATTTTTGTAGCACTAATTTAGGATGATAGGCAAAATTCACTAATGATTTCTTTCCTTGTGGCCATCTCAGGCTTATGCCTGAAAACCATTGCATCTATACTGTATTCTAATTGGCTAAGGACAGAGGCAGGCTGGAAATTTTTGATTACTACCCTTAAGAAAATAATGAGGAAAAAAAGGAAGTATATATAGCAAAATAAATTCAGTCAAGTGCAAAGCGCATATCAGGGAATAAAATGAAAAGAAATAAGGTCAATACTATTTTAAGGCAGAAAGTCTTTTGAAGTGAAAATGGGAGCAAGTAGGACAATATTAAAAACATTGTTTGAGTCTCTACATATAAATGATTACAAGAAATGTCCATAGTGAACTGTATAGGACAGTTTCTTCATATAATAACTAGGTTGATAGTAATGAAATAGTAATTTAAAATAGAACAGACTGGATTTTGAGTACATACACACCAAATTGAAAATAATCTTCATATTCAGTGAGCTGTGATGGCTGTTGTTCTCTGCTTTCTGTCAACCAGGCATTATTGTTCCCCTGATTTCCATAATAATACATTTAAATCAAGAATTTACATCAAGTATTTGTATGTATCAGATTAAGATAAAAAATTAAATGGGTAGAATGGCTATTAGGCCAGTCAATCAATTTTACTGTATAACTCACTCAGAGGAAATACTGAGAAACTGTTCAAAATGGTGATTATGTATTCTAAAAGTCTTCAGGGGTTTACATGTTAAGCAATATTACCACTTCTATGATCATATTAGAATTGAATTGAATGAAATATTATGTATATAGGGTTGTGGGGTTTTTTTAGAACATTCATTTTTAACCGATATTCTCCCTTTTCTCTCCAATATATACTTTTTCTGTCTTTTTGCACAGTAAACTGTCTAGCATTTTGAATTTGGGTGCAGTTTACCGAATACTTTATTCACTTTTGACTTCTGTAGTGGTGAGAATTTCCATAAATCTGATTTAGCTAGCTTCCACAACTACATTTGCATTTGTTTTCTGCCTTCAAAGTGGTTTAACACAGCTGAAACATCCCGGTGAGTCTAGCTATGTGTCTTTATTCACAACATAGCAAGCCTCCGCCAGGCTGACATTTTTGTGCAAAGTATTCTGAAAATGACGTGATAATCCTAGCTCAGAGAATTTTGTAATGCAGAAGTCAAACCATAATATCAATATAAAATTTGCTTTCCTACATCTGCCATGAATTTTTTTAGACATCAGCACCTAAGTACCATGACATGTAACATAATAATTTAATTCCTTCAGCATTTCCATATTATCTTGAAAGATGCAAGTTTCAATTTACCTAGCAATTAATCTTTGAAGTTGTTGATAGCTCATTGGACAGCATATTTACTCAATGTTTGGAAACTAATTTTTATGAGAACGGCCCTTGCCTTACAGCTTAATATCATGAATGAATGTAACAAAGAAAGAGACAAGAGTCCACAATTTGGAGCTTTGATAGTAATAATATATTATTTTTCTTTTTTGAATAATGAAATTTCGTCTGGCAGTGTATCTAGTTCAAAATGACACCATAAGAATAGCTGAATAACTCCTAGGAGTCAGGTGAAATCAAGATCTGCCCCTGTATTATTACTAGATTGGGATAGATGTTTTATCAACTTGCAATGAAATTGAAAATTTAAAAAAAATATTTTTTTTAAGAAAAGATTTATTTCCTGTTTAAGTTCTCCATTCAACTGAATGAAGACTGAAGACTATTTTTGCTTATCTTTTCAGGTCAAGAAAAGTAGAAGAACTCTCAAGAAAAAGCACTATCTACTAGGTTGTTCTAAAAGGTACACAGTATTTCCTTACCTCACTACATGTTGTTGCACACCACAGACCATCCTGCTGGCCACACTTCCAGCATGCTTCATATCACAACAGTATATGAATGGAAGTCTGGCTCCTTTGTTGATTCTGTTTTCCCTTAGCAGTTTATCACACCTCACCAGCTTCCTAAAAACCATTAAGAGAAGCTGCAGTTCTTGTTGGCTCCTGTATATAGTCTGCTCCCAGAGTACATGTGCCAGAGTGACATGAAAGAGAAGTGCTACTGAGCCTCAGCACTAAGAGTACCTTCTGGTAGGACTCTAGCAAGTGTGACAGTTTAGGCACGCTCTTTGCACTATTACAATCTCCATGCCATCCAGCCGAGGAGAAACTGGCCAGCAGACCATAAATTAGGCCAGCTATTTGTTTGGCATATGGGAACAAAAAATCAGAGATACATTGTGGTACTTCACAGAAAATAAATGAGATCTCAGCACAGCAGTACTGGCAGAAGACTCTGAAATGTCAACTGCTAAGGAGACTGTAAGGAGAACAAGGTCAGATGAGCAGTTCTCCTGCATAGTGCCTAAGGATTATTAGGTCTGAAATCTTCCATGGGTATATATCACACCATTCAGTTGCAAGCATAGCAAAAAATGAATCATAGTAGAAACCACCTTTGAAATTCACATTGAAGTTCCAGGAAATTGCTGCATTCATTAAAAAATTATCTTTTATGACGTTTTGAATATTGCTTTTTTATTTGTTTCTTTGGGGGAACAGATCTGTGTACACTCCTTCCTTTTATAATTCAATCAATGTATTTAAGGTTATAAATTCTGAAACACTCAGTCAGATGGGGAATGGAATATTTCTTCATGTATAGAGTTCTGTCTCATAATTCCCTTTCAAAATATTATATCAATAGCAACTTTTGAAATTAGCATTGAGCTACAGCAGGAGGTAAGCTACCTCTGCAACAGCTCCCCCGTCCTCGATAACCATAAAAAGTAAAAATCAGATAGGTTGGCAAAATGACTGAGCATCAACAGATTTATCTTTCTCATCCTTTCCCTATCAGGTCCACATACAAGAGAGTAAAAAACTGGAATTACTCTTACCTCTGGAATGTACAGTTGCACAATGGTGAAGTAAAGCTAGTACTCTCATGCTGAACAGTTACTACCCCAAAATACTTACATTTATCCTTTCAGTAAAAAGAAGAAAGAAGGAAAAGTAAAAAAAAAAAAAAAAAAAGCACAAAAGTCTGAAAGGATTGCACTTCTATTTTTTCAAATATAGGTAGTCAGACTACTCTAACAACTCTGGTCTGAGCAATGAATATTTCAGAGAGATAATAGCTGGTAACATTAGAGACGGATGGAAGTATCTGAGTATGAGGAATAAAAAAAAAGTAACTGTGGTAACTGTGAATACTATAGCAGAGTTGCTCTGCTCAGCAGATAACTACTGAACTTTTGAGTACCATACTCACAGTTCTCTAGTGACTCCTGACTGAGGGAGAGAAATCTGAGGAAAGCGTCACACGATGTCTTTTTGAGTCTGGAACAAAATAAAGAAGATAATTTACTTTCTCTAAAAAAGAATAATGCATTTACACATTGAACACATGCTGGATTTATTTGTTATTTTTTTTTATTTTTTTTTTAAGAATAAAAATATTAGCTTTACTTTCCTGATGCATTTCTATCTTCTATTTTGCTACATTCCTCTGGCTTCCTCCTTAGACCTTTTGATATTTATTTTCTCAATGTAAAATGCTCTATGTGAGTGAGACACTTGCCCTAAAGGAATCCTCTCAATATTTTTCAGTCTTTTCCTATACACTTCACCATGCTCTTCAGCCCTCTGAACTGAGAATGTGTGTCTAATTCTGCAGGAAGACTTAGGTTCCTAGATTAGGACCAAAAAATAATTTTGGTAATTAATTTAGGCTAATCTACGTGTGATTCTAAAATGCCTTCTCAACTCATTATCTGTCTAATACTTTTGTCAGTGCATTCCCTACATGCCTAAATTACATCTTCATCATTGCCTACATCCATTTTTATGTGGATCAAAGAGCTCAGCATTTACCTAAGTGTTAAGCAGGCTTCTAATTCTTAGACTACACCTTCTTGCAACTAAAGAGGAATGTAATCCAAAACCTTTCCTCAAAACACATTTAGTGCACTTTTTAAGAATAAGTCTAACAGAAAACCCAGAAAATGCCATCATGATGTGGCCAGAAAAGTACATTCTGTTTCAGTTTCTTATATATTTCTTGGCATTGCATATGAATTTTATTCAATATCAGTTTAGATAAACTGTGACACTTGTATCTACGCTAATTAGGCTTTAATGGCTGCAGATTTGGTAAAGAGGTAGTCTATAAAAAACCTTAGCTCTGCTGCTCTTGCCCTGTAGATCAAAGAATCAATTAAAGTTGCTGATTTGTAAATTAAGTGGAAGACAATGTTTGCAGCATCCAAAGAACAAAGATAATGCATGTTTAACTTTTCTGAGATTATAGCTCAAAGAACAGAGAGCCTTTTTTATAAAATCTAATGTTTTCTGTGCATATGAATGTCTCTGACCTTTTCAGAAAATTAATAGGTCATTAGTGTTCAATAAGAGTGGCCATGACATTCAGACTAGAACTTTAAAGAACTCTGGCTCTGCTAGCCAAACTAAAAAAAGCTGTAATATGTTATTTTAACATTTTTTTACATTAAAGATATAAATTTTAAAGTGTATTTCAGTTTAAGAGGACTACAGCATTAAAAAAGTCTTTCTAATCTTTTTTTTAATTAAAAAGTGGTAGTAGCAGCATAAGCTACAGTTAATATGTTTACTGAACCTGTGTTTACTGAGACCTGAAGGTTATGAGAGACAATATGATGAATGTAAGTCGCTTGAAAACACATCATTAAATTTATGAACAGTTATATCCATTATCTTAAGACACACATTGTTCATCTATTACCTATGGAAGTACTTCATATTTGTATTGGAAATGTGAAAAACTATGGCTTTTCTCCTTGTAGGTAAAATTATTTGCTGGCTAGAATGTTGCTGAACAGCAATTAAATGGAGGCTGAACTGAAAACACAACGGCAAGCTGGAACCATACAAATGTATGGAGGGAAAATTAACTATATGGTGGAAAATGCAGTGGCCAAAAAGCTAATGGAAGGTTAGAAATCTTGGCTATATTAACTTAACTTTGAAATAAAACCCCAAAACTCTGCATCCATTTATAGCTTCCATTTAAATTAAAGAAGTCCTACATTTGGAAGAAAGATAAAGGGAGTACTTCCTAGGCTGAGAAGAAATTCAGGAAACTCATAGCCAACACTTTTCACGTGTCTCGAATATGAAGATAAAAACAAGGAGGACAATTTGCTGATTAGCCCTCTGAATAAAAACAAGCCAAACCCCAAACAGCATCTTCCATCAAGTATTCCAGAAGACTGGAAATTCATCCATGCAATGGCAGAAATCTTTAAATTGATTTTGGTTGTAAAAGGGAATGGTGTGCTAAGCTGTGAGGTTAAATCTTGAATTCAGCATTTTGTTTTATTACCAAAAGATGATATTGAATAGGAAAATGCTTTCTCGGGAATTTGCCCATGTGGCTTTAGAATTTACATAGAAAAATCCACGTTGGAAGGGATCCTGGGAAGACTCTAGTCCACCTTCTGCTCAGAGCTGGGTCATCTCTGAGGTTAGATCAGTATGCTCAGGGCTTTTTCCAGGTGGATCTTGAAAATCTCTAACGTTGAAGGTTACACCGTCCCTCTGGAAAATGTGATCCACTTCCTGACTGTCCTCCAGTCTGAATCTCTCTTATTGCAGTTTATGTCAATTGTCTTTCATTCTCCTCTTGCATTGCTTGGAAGACCCTGGCTCCATCTTCATGATAATCTCCTTGTAATTTCTTCCTGTCAGGCTGCTATGAGGTGTCCCTATTCATGGAGCCCCAGATCTTTTTGTCTGTCTTTGCTGCTAGAACAAACGTGGTAGTTAACGACCTTCTA
>VZZY01011388.1:0-16604 GCA_013400335.1 Eurystomus gularis
GTCTCAACTATGACAATCAGGTAGCTTAACAAGAGACAACTGGAAACAGATGTTTAGACAAATATTTATTTATATTCAAACTTTCTCACTCTATTCATATACCATACTGGCAGTTTGGAAAATCAGTTTTTATGCAGCTGGAAAAAATTTCCTACATTGTAGAAATAATTTAATGTCTAAATGATAGTTTTGTTTTATATTGGGTACTCACCATTTAAGCCATTTAAGATTTTTCTGTGTAAGTGGCTGATCTTTATGCATATGTCATCCTTAGAATATCTGGAGAGGAAGACAAGATGCACTGTTCTCCAGAAAGTAGCTATGGAAAGCTATAACATAATGAATACTTCTTATCCATTCTTATTTGAATCCGTTTCACCTTCCAGTTTCTCCTCCTCCTATCATATCATCTCTTCTACACAGATACAAAGCAAAATTGAAACTATTTGTTCATACCTCCATTATCTCATTTCTTTTATGACAAAGTCAGTCTCCTGACAGTCTAGACAAAAGAAATGATAGTCTTTAGTCCCATCAGTTATTATGCACATGGCTATTACTGACTCTGAATTGTCTCATAGAGGAAACAAGTTATAGAAACTTCCAGAAAAACCTTATAGATTACTCCAATCTAAACAGTGAATTTTACATAAAATATCTTTCCCATTCATAAGTGATCACATAAAAAGAAATCCTTGAGATTTTACAAAAAAAACACCCTCCCCGTAAAACAGTCATTTATTTATCCTGTACCATTTTTCATACTTCATTGATGATATTAAGGAAAAGGCATTTTTAACTGATTGCTGTGAAATAAAAAGCAAAATCTCTTTTTTGCTCACATTTTTGATCACCAGGAAGTATTTCTTACTGCAATGCTTCCCATTAAGTCACAGAGCACTGAACAGCTTTTATTCTAATTTCTCCCTGAAGTCAAGGTGAAACAAGACCCAAGATGTTGAGAAAATAAAATATTTGGGGGATTTTTGTGTCTTAAAATCAGAAAACTTTTTAAATAAGAATCAGAAATTAAACTTCCTTGTGCAGGAACCAAAGGACAGAGCTGCAAATTGCCATGGCCCCTTCACAAACTCCTAAATTAGCACTATGAGGAATGAGTGTCAAATGGAAACATTGTCCAGATTGCAAGTCAAACTTTTGGTAATAATGAGGCACAGTCAGGCTGCTTTACCTCAACCACATGCCAGAGTCTAAAATCTCATCCTTATTCTGCAACTGTCTAGCTGTCTAGCTTTTAACCCATGCAATCAAACCTTGAAAAAAGTTAAGTCTCGTTATTAAAGTATTTTCCTCCCTAAGCAATATTTACTCTTCATGTTCCTCACAGCTAAAACAGTATCCTTGGATGTATAGATTATCTGTTTCTAACTCAGAGAATGACTTTACATATTTGAGCAGGATGTACATTTTCAAGTTACCTACAGGACATATGAGGATCAAGTACTTGACTGTAAATAAATCTCTATAAACAACTAAAAGAAAATAAAACCACAGTATGTTCTGGCACTTACTTAGAGGTCAGTACATCAGTGAACCTCAAATCAATTAAAATTTGGTGAGCTGTAATGTTCAAAGCGTCAGCACTTAAACATTCAGGAAAGCGTCTGCATTACAGGAAAGTTATTATTCAGCCGCTACTTGTCAAGTCTGATAAATGGCCATCCCTTCTGGCTTACTAAACTGTGTTACCACAGATTATAGCTAATATTACCAGACTAAAACTGGTAAAGGCTGAGAAGAAAATGCTGAAAAAAATGGTAATATGCATTTCTTTGTATAAAGTAACAAAGTAAGAAGTAGCAATCCTTCACATACTTTGCACATTATGTATGGAGGCAAACACACTGGTATTTCTTAACTGTGTAAATAATGATCGTTAAGTAAATGAATACTGTTTTTAGAACTCTATGTAATACTGTTATAACAGTTCATTATGACTTCACTCTCACACATCTAGTTTCATGATATGTGAAAAATGATGTAGCTGCATCTTATTAAATTAAATTAGACGCCACATGCAGCTTAAGCAATTGCTGTAATTACTCTGTAATTTCTAAAATTCATATAATAGGAATACACAAATGACATAAAGCTCATTTTTATGTAAACTGAGTAATTAATACAGAAATCTCAAACTCTCCTGATTGTCAAAAACAATATGCTTGCAAACTTTAGGAAGGGCTGGCACTGTGCCTTCAAAGACTTCAGAAGAAATTGGGTAATCAGCTTTCAGCATAATAAATATATGCATAAAGCATGCAAATGAAATTCAATAGTTATTAGCTAACAAACACTCTAGGATAAGAAGTTATGATCATTATTTGTTTTTTCTCTAGATAATAAAGACTAATTGTGACGGTGCTCATTTGCAAAAAGCCATCACTATCATTATTAGAATGTAAAATGTGGGATGTGGCTTCTACCACATCTATCCTTGTTGTATTTTGATGGCCTGTTCTTCCTTCACACTCCCACCACACACAGTTCAAGCTGCACTAAAGTTTGAAGTAAAGCTATTAGAACTAGGAGTCTGAGTTACCAGTGAGTTCTTCCATTTTCTCAGAGGCAACACCACCACTAGTTTCACCAGTGTTACGCCAACTTAAAACTGTCTCACGCAATAGGATGTCAAACCCCTAGTGTATATTAAAAGGCAAATGACAGTCATTTGAAGGGAAATTTTTCTATTAAGGCCAATAAAATATGAAGACAATGAAGGATTCAGAATGGACAATATACAAACCTCTCCTGCATTTTATACTATGGGGTGCATATCAAAGATTGTACATGTGCATTTTCAGAAACAATGTGTTAGCTATTCCAAGGGAAATCCCACTTGCCATTACTTAGTCAGTCACATTACTGAGAGTTAATGTAGAGATGTGGAGATTATCCTGCATCTACATTTTTTCTTTGTTGTTAGTTTTCAGTATGTCTTTCTCAGGAACCCAGAACATCAGAATGAACAATTCTGGGTTTTTTCTAACCATTGAAGCATTTTGAGGGAAACAACAGTGGCTTAGATTAATTTTGTATTGATTTTCTTCATCCTGGCCTAGAAAATTTTCATAGTGCTCATTTATACTGATCTCGTACAATTAGATTTGTGCTACCAGTAAAGACTATGGGCCAATTGTTTTTGAAGCTTCTTTAGTAGGAGCTGAGGGGATATTCATGACAGTAATTATTTATGATTGTTCTACAAGCAATTCTTGTTTTCTCATGTAATTGTTCAAGAATTTATGGTTATGGAGCAATCTTCCTTGAGCAAAATGAACAGAAATCTGGAAATAATTATAGAACAGCCTGATATATTACGTTTCTACATCTCAATTAGTGACAGATAAGATGTATAGATGAAATGCAATATATGAAACTTTGAGGAAAATCTTTCTGAAATATATTTAATGGGGTTTTTTTGCTGTTATGACAGCTCTTTTCAGGGAGAATTCCTTTACAATCATCCCTGCCTCATGATCTGATAGAAATCAGGTTCTTGAAATCTTATGATTATTTTCCTTGTACTATTTCAGTTCAAAAGAGAGTCCTTCATAAGCACATCTCATATTTCAAGAACTGTGTGCTGCAGTACAAACCAAATAGAAAAAAAGATCATCTTTATCATGATTTTACAAATGTAAAATGTGTAACTCAGGCAAAGATTAACTAAGCAACTTGTCAAAACTCATACAAAAACTAAAGCAAACAAATTATAAGCCAGTTCCTTAGATATAATATGAAAGAGAACTTTCAAAAGTCTCATTGTTAGTGTTCCAGCTGTAACGCATAGGATCTCTAGTGTATAAATGTTGATCATCATTGCCTTCATACTTGATTTCAAAATTCAGCTAGAATTTTTCAAGAAAATGGAAAATACAAAAATCAAAACAGTTATCTGCTTATATCTGCATTTGATCTGCTAACTTTATTAAATTTATAGCTAAAATGCTGTGAAACTTTCCAAACAATACCCAGACTTTGTAATATGGCACATACAACATGACATTCTTTTCAAGAAGGTTTAAGGTTAAAATCTAAAGATAACACCGAATAAGTATATAGCACTTTCTATTTACTGATATCAGAAAAGGAAGTTTAATGTAATTATATCTTTGATTCAGAATAACAAGGAAGCTACTTGTCCCAGGCCCAGGGAAAAGTCAATGGAAGGCTATCCCACTCTAATGACCTATTCAACAAACATAGGCATCTCCCTATAAAAAAAATTGTTCTGATGGACAAGTGATAATTCTCTGAATGGGAACAATCTACTTCTACCTGAAACCTCCAGTACTTTTGTTCTTTATTGATATGCTATCAGACTTACTGTAAATTGAAATAACTTCTGATTTGCTTCTGGCAGAAGGCAAAAGTACAGAAAGTTGTCAGAGAAAAAAAAAACAACAAAAAACATAAAGGAAGATAATACATGAAAGCATCTGCATTGAAAAGATTCTTTTCTGTCTGGATGGTCCTTGTTAATTCAGTTCTACATGACTACTAAACAATGGTTAAATCCTAAGGAAGAATCTTTTCAACACTTGCAGGCTACTTGAGGGTTATACTAGAATATTCATCTGATCACACACGATAAATCCCTCAGTTTGCTTTCTACAGTACTTCTTTTCCTGTTTTCCAAAAGCGACAACAATGACGCACTGTTTGATGTTCCTTCCATTCAGCCCTATAACAAACTAGAATATCTTAATTCAAGCTTATTCTGCATCCCTGAACAACTTTAGAAATCTGTCTCAGTGTGGAGATGCAGGTTTTGCATAGTTATTTATTAGCCTTCTTTTAAAAAAAACCATACTGGTAAGTGTTTCATGTAAATTAGTCAATACTGAGCAATGTAGAAGCATGGTTGACTTGCTATGAAAGTCTATAGCCAGTTAAATTCACCTTACATACCATAACAAGACAGAGTATGTACACAGAACACAGTACCACAGATGGATTTTAAACTAATGGCAATCCATTAAAGCACTTTTTTTTTCACCCCAAAATACTACAACCTTCTCTTCTCATAGATTTCAGACAGCCTGAGGGCAAACAAGGTTGCTTGGCAATTTATAGCCAGGTTTATACCTGTAAAGGCCCTGTGAGACTCTTAGACTCAAATGAACGTCCATTTCCTTTATGCTGCACTTGGGCTTTTGAGACACATGTACTCCAGGTGCATTAACATTGTCTGAGACTCATTATTATGGCAAGACAGAAATTGTAAGTGATGGGCTGTAAGATGTTACTCCCATTTTGGAATTCCAAGAGGTAGTTTCTCTAAAAGTCTCTGTGCCATTAATTCTGCAGTACTCTTAATTAAAAAAAAATATAGTACAGACAAACCAATGTTAAGCAGTGAAGGCAATTCCAAGCACAGTATTAAAGAACAAGAATCCAACTAAGGCAAGAACAAATTTAGTGTTAACATTTACAGGTGGCTTTCCAGCTATTCACATTCAGTTGGTACTATTATTCTCTTGTACCCATATCCTACAATTATGTTTCAAATGTTTCTTTAAGTATCTTCAAAACAAAATATGGTTCACGTTCTTTTTCCTCCTTCAAAATATAGGCAATTTTGAATCTCGTTTGCCAGTATATTTATTATTCTGTTTCATTAGGCCTCTCACTACCATCAAATCATCTAGAGAGAACAGGACTCATTTGTGGAACAGGGACAATTATTCAATGGAACAGGTACTGCTTCAAGAAACTGAACACTGTTCATAGGACTCCAGGTTTTCTTTTCCTTTCTAATCATTTGAGGAAAGGAGAAGCAGAAGGAGCCATAAGACTCCTGAAGGAATTTATACCGAGACAACATATTAAAATTCCAGCAAAACATTTACTGACTGAAGAATCCAAATCAGCTTAATGACGCCCACCAACTTCAATAGATTTTAAATATGGCCTCTAAATATCCTCTTACTTTATGTAAAATCAGGAATCCCATCAAGAACTACCTATTTACTCACTTGTGTCTTCAGAAGTCTTGTAGATTTGTTTTGGAAGAGAACATTCACTTGAGGATTCTAAGAGCTAAATATCTCTCCACCCATTAGGGAACTTACAGCAGGAAGGTAATTAATATTGTTTAAGGACAGAACATATATATTGAAAGACAAAGGCAGATGCAGCAAAAGCAACTTTTTAGTTCCTGGCGCTAACCATCATAAATATATAAATATGATCCCCATAAACATCATTTAGGCTTTTTCACAGAAAAATAGAGGTTGGAAGAGAAACCTTCAGTCCAACTCCTGCTAAAGGGAAGAGAAACCATCTGTGTTTCCTGCTGAAGCACAGCTAACTTCAAAGAGAAATAAAGTTGCTTAGAACCTTGTATGTTCTACTAATTTTCTTGATAAGCATCCCTGTAGTGAGGCATACATTATAACATTTCTTCTTCCCCTCAGACAAAATTCTTTAATAATGCAGTACATGGTCTTGGTGCATTCCTTTTTTTGTAAACACAAAATCTGAAGAAGACCACAGCAACAATAAAATTAATTATAGGGTAGGTGAGAGAGAATAATAAGTGAAAGTAAAGAATGTTTTAATGATGAAAATTGAAAAAGGAGGAGAAAATTAACACAAAATATATGAAAAAACACAGTTGTTTTTCTTTTTTTTTTGGCTTTCTATTTATTTTATTCCCCTTCTCTTTTCCTGCCTCATAACTTTTATGCAAGAAATAAATATCTGTGGATATTTCCATAATGTTTTTGATCTTACTTACAGGACATCTTCCCCTGTCTAAGAAAAGATAGAAGACAAATAGCATTATTCATGTTGAGACTAATTCCTTGTTTAGTCTTCTTACAGTCACTTTCGCCTAAGACATTAGGAGTATGTGAACTATGGATACACTGACTCACTATCTACTCAGAATTTTCCCCTTGGCAACAGCTCTCTCAGTTACTGAGATTGTGACCAATGTTTTTGTATCATACAGAAGATGCAGAAGGGGTGCCATGGATCACAAAGCTCTTTCTACATAATAACTGATCATTTTCAAAACTGTCTTTGAAGCAGGATGAGTTTATTCTCATAGTAAGAGAGGTAAAAATTTGTCAAATTAAAATTTGGCAAGACAGTCTACAAGCCAAAGGCTCTCTCTTATGTTGACTCAGGAGTCTCAGAGTGTTTGTTCTCCATTCATTCTGTGTTCAGAAATTGCACATTCCTCAACCAGAGCTCTGTCCCTGCAGAAGGCTTATGCAAGAGAAGTGCTACTTGGAGAAAATAATTTTAGCTGCTGAAAAGTTCTTATATGATAGAATCATAGAATAGTTTGGGCTGGAAGAGACCTTAAAGATCGTCTAGTCCAAACCCCCCTACAACGAGCAGGGACAACTTTAACTAGATTAGGCTTCTCACAGCCCTGTCCAGCCTGACCTTGAATGTTTCCAGGGATGGAGCATCTACCACCCCTCTGGGCAACCTGTTCCTGTGTTTCACCACTCTCATTGTAAAAAAATTCTACCTTATACCTAGTCTAGTATCTACACTTTTTTATTTAAAGCCATTTCCCCTTGTCCTATAACTGCATGCCCTTATAAAAAGTCCCTCCCCAGCCTTCTTGTAGGCCCCCTTTAGGCCCAGGAAGGCAACAAAAAGGTCTCCCCAGGGCCTTTTCTTCTCCAGGCTCTCAGCGTTTCTTCAGAAGAAACGTGTTCCATCCCTCTGACCATTTTTGTGGTGCTCCTCTGGACCTGCTCCAACAGGTCTATGTTTTTCCTGTGCAGAGTGTGCCCTATCAGAGACTTCTACCACTTGCTGAGGGAAACTAATCACATATTCATTTGACTGACTGTCATGCACTTCATGTTTGAAGAGACTGCTCAAGAACACAGACAAATTGCCACAGGATAACATTATTGTATTAAGAAAATGAACTTTTATGTTCTTGTTTAAAATCTGATCTTGATTAACACTGCTGTAACAAGCACACCATTCACAACCAGCAAAACTAATCTCATTGTCAAGGTAATGACCAAACCCCTCAGGATGATATATAATACGCTACAGAGAAATTAGTAACACATCTCTGTGAAAAAATACACATGCAGTAGGCAGAAGCTTGAATGCATAAAATACAAGAAACTAAGTTTTAAAGCTGTGTAAGAAATTTTCTCCAGAAAAAAAAAAACCAAAACCAAAACAAAACCAAACAGAACACTAACAATTTTGTTAGTAACTAGCTATCTCTTCCTCCAAAATTAAAAAATCAACCAACAGACTTTTCTCCTACTTTTTCCACAAATTGATAAGTTAATTTGCTAAAACTTGTTCATGAAGCATTTCTCTATTACCAAATCTCATCACATCAGTGAAGAAATTAAAAATTGCCCTAAATAAGCATAACTTCTTTTGTATATTAATATAGCCCATATGAGAATGTGCTTTCTTTGGAGTTTCTAGGCATCATCACAACCACTTTCTTTTCAGTTTCTGCTGTTTTCTGTTCTCCTATGTGTTCAGCTGCAGAACCAAGCAACCACTTGCAGGGGACATTGTTTTCTCCACTTTGAATGTGCTCACACAAAAGTAGGACAGGCAACATGATCTGTAATTGCTCTGAGTACGAGGGAGAAGAGGGGACAACTGGAAATGATAAAAGGGGAAAGGAAATGTGTGAAAACATAGCCCGTGTTGGGAGGCATGACATCCTGGCAGCCAGTCACTAGATGCAGCAAGGAGAAGGGAGTGGTCAAGTTCAGGGTTAGCATCAATATTTGCAAGTGCAATTTTTTTTGTTGTTTTTTTATTGTTGTTTAAATATTCTGTCTAAGAAGTCAAAAGTTAGAAACTTAGAAAGACAAGCTACTTTTAAAATTATGATTTAGGTTTCTTTAAAAAATGTACTCATGTTACATTATAAATGAACATAAATGAAAAAGAAACATAATATAAACATATAACTTTACATCTATTTTAGAGAATATACTCAGATATGAAAAATGTTTCTTGGAGTCTCTTCTGATCTTTATAATGTTGTTTCCTAACAAAGAAAATTGGAATAGCTTGTTTTACAGGAGATCTGAAAGCAAACATATCTCTGAGGCTGTTTGTATAAATTGCTGTCTGACACCAGATACGTGACAAAGAAAATACACAAAAGGAGAGATGGTATTTAATGCAGACACTTTTAAAATCTGGCTACTTTGCCCATTGGAAAATCTGTTTCAGGGAGAAACTTCACTGTGCCTAAATCAGTAGACATTAATACAGTGCATTTCTGCCTCCTATACAGTTATCTTAGTTGGAGTATCTTCCATTGAGAACTTATACTAATTTCTTCTCTCTTTTCTTGTTTGAATGTTTACATCCAATTAAGGATTTTCTCCTATACTTATTGGCTGTGTCTGATCTAAAATACAAGAAGAACCAACATACAGTCCTTGGTCATTCAGAAAGTCTCATTAGCTTGTTGATTATCCTCAGCATTTTTGAGAGGATGTTTCATTACTGTGCAAATAGAAATAGCTTCTTTATTCAGACAGACTAATGTTTAGTGTTCTATGAATTATGTCATACAAAATTAAACTCATCAAAAGGTACACAGCAAACAAAAATCATATTGTACAGACCAGGTATTATTGCAACAAAGGATAAGGGGGTTCAAAGATAATGTTTGCTGTCATCTCTAAGTTGCCACTGTTTTTAGTATAATAAAGCTTAAAAGCTCAAATTCATGCCACACAACAAAAAGCACAAAACTATTCATTTGGGATCACTTGTTTGTAAGTGTTTCTTTCTCTGGAAGGATTAATTTCACATTCTGTTAACAGTAATGCACAAGGCATTCACTACTGATGTTTCTAGAATATTGGGCCATGATTCATTTTGGCCCTTGAGGAATAAAGGTCAGGCCTAAGCTAGAAAAACAGATAAATGAATCATCAATCCACTGAGAATGTACCAGAGCAGAGGAAATATCAGCTGACAAGTTGACACAGCCAACTCCTAGACTAGTATGATATTTACATAATCCACTTTAGGGAGACTTTAATTGGGCTTTTCATTTATGTGCTCTGAAATGTGGTATTAACTTCTGTATTATCCTTGAGTATTTAGGGACCATAGTCTTTTAATTTATGTGCTTAGATTATAGATCTTCTTCTTTCTACTTTCAAAGTATATAAAACTCCAACTGTCTAGTAGGACAGAAGATAAATAAAAGGGAAACTTTCCCACTGTGACATAGCATTGTAAGTTCTCGCCTCATTTCAGCAACTCAGTGGTTTTCCTGGGCTGCAGCTATCTACGCACAGTCTGTCTGTGTTCCTAAGAAAATTTTCTCATTTTATCACACTGGGAACCTGGCTCCATGTTTGCTGTCTGTTTTTAGCAGTCTTCCTGTGCCTCCTGTGCTCACTTCTTGTCTTGGCTCTTACCCCAGAGCTCTCTATAGCTGCTGCCTGTGGCCCCAGAAGACTTGAATCTTCCCACCTCTGAGTGTGCTCCCTAGGCTACCTCCATCTCCTCATCCCTCAGGAGCATTTATCCAACCTCGTAATTCTCTTTTTGTATGAATATCACATAGAAATGTGCAGTACCATATAATCCTATATGCTATATAATCATTCTGTTCACAGGGAAAAAAACCAGGGGTGACACCTTCCTTAAATGTCTAAAGCAATAGAGATTCACAGCTTGAACATGAACAAGATTTTAAAAATACTATTTTTCTTCTGGTAGGCAAATGTGAATATTTATGACAATTTCCAGTTGACATAGAGCTGTGGCTTTTTGGGCATAAAACCTTTTTAGGCCCTGGATTACTTTAAACAATCAATGCTGATATCCCATATTGAGTAAAATGGACAGCTAGCCAAGCAGTTTAGTCAGTCATTCAGTTCTGCACTTATTTGATTACCAGAAGGATGCAGAGTGATCTCCCAGACACACAACATTAACCTTCAATCAATAACCACTTTAATGGGAGGTGGACTCCTTTCTTCAGGCCTCTTCCAGCTGCATTACTGTGGAATCGCTATTTGGATAATGACTAATATGCTCAATACATCAAAGATTAATTCCTGTTTACACTGGAAGACACTGCATCACATATTTCCATACCACAGTCTCTGTCGTCTAGTCATGGACCTTGACAATGACACGATTTTCATTGCATTCAGAATAGTCTCCATGATGAACAGGGATTTTATACTTGTGGTAATCAGTAAGGCAGAAAATGTTTTAAATGCTGTAATTTGAAGGAACCTACATATTCTCTGAAATCTAAGTTGGTAGAAACAGTGTTAGGGGCTGAGCAGATGGATAAAAGAAATCCAGATGCTAAGCCTTTTCCCTCGTATTTTTTCCTCTCTTTCTAATGTAACCAAGATTAAGACAGCAGTTTATAAAAGGGTGCTGTTTGGGTAGAAATATAACTTTATTTTTTGCTCATCTTTGTTGAGATACAATGGAAATTCATAGTCAGATAGCAACTATTTGAATTATTTAGTAAATAAATGTTCAGTTATTGGAAATACATCAGATTTAAAAATACCGGTTAAAAGAAGTGTGCATTTTAATGACATTTTAATACAAATAATGTATGATTAACTTCTGTTACCAAATTTAGGATATCACAGGGACTAGTGGAACTCCTTCCCACTAAGAGTTTGTGTGGTTAGGATCTGCTTGAAATTCTTTCTAAAACCACATTTACCCTCATTGTTAGAGAAAAAAAAAAATAAAAAAAAAAACATTAAAAACCCCCACAAAAAACCCAAATAAAAAACAAACCAGGGTTAGCAAAAGTTTTCTTATGTTTAACTAAAATGTTGTTAAGCAATCTTACTTATTAAACATGTAATTACAAGACTATAAGTATTAGACAAGGTATTTAGAGGACTATAACATTCTTCCATTGATACATCAAGAGATAACTTATTTGAAAATCACTCCTCTTCTTTGTGAAAGAAAATCCTTGCTAAAACACATACAAAATCTTTATATAATAGTACATTTTAGGATCATGTACTAATTATCTAAGGCATCAACGGCTATACTCTTAATTGCCAAATTGACCCAGTGGGAAGCTTAGTCCTTCTGTCAGAGACTTTACTCCTTTAAGCTCAGTCCTGTCTCACAGATGAAAAGAGATGGCTTGTTTTGAGCCACCATCTTTTGGAGTCCTGCTTTCCTCCCTCACTAAAACCCGAGGTTACAACTGCATGCAAGAGCATCTTAATCCAAGTGCTCCACTCATTGAGACAAATAGAATGGAGAGGCAAGCTGTAAATAGAATGGGGCTGGGCTGATGGGAATATGCCTACACTGCATGCTGAACTCAGCTCTGTATCTGCCCTAAAGGCCATATTTGCAGGTCACACAGGGATGATGTCAGCTCACTGCTTGAGTTCACCCACATAGTCTATCTTGAAGTTATATATGATATAGTCATGGCCATTCCAGGTACAGGACTTTCAGACGTATGGGCAGGTAGTAAGCTGAGGGTCCTTCCTTCTAGTGAGAGAGGATGAACACAAGCAAGGCACAAATCAGTAAAATTCTTAAGTGTCCCTACTGACAGAACTCTAATGAGAGATGAGCTGGAAGCCAGGATAGATACTAACATACAGGTTTTATGTCAGTGCTTTGCTGAGCCGTTAGGAATTTTCCTCACAGTACAAAGTTTCCAAGAGGTGGATCATGTTGCCAGCAGTATCACCACCCAAAGCTCAGGATGCATATGTTCAACTCCAGCAAAGTTATAGATAGGATGTCATAAATATCACTGTTTATTACAGTTTAAGAGCTGTTCATTGTTGCTGAAGTGAAGGGTAATTTGCTTTTGACACCACTGGTGCCAAGATTTATTCCTGAATGATTTACATATAGCACAGTCTTACGGGTTCCACTGTAAAATACGTTGTTTCTACCTTCTAGTCTAACAGAAACTAAAATTAAACCTAACTTTTCCACTAATTAGACATCAAATACACATCACTGAAATTTGAAGCTTGGGTGAAATTTCTTATCACAAACTTTTTCACCTCAGCTTGGTATTAAAAAAAAATAATTGATGTGGGACATGGAGGAGGGAAAAAGAAAAAAAAAATCTCTTCTATTTTCAAACAGAGTTGTACAAGAGGAAATGATGGTCATCATTGTTTTATAAAGAAATTCAGGAAATAGGTCAAAGTGAAGTGAGCAGAAAACTACAGATAATAGCAAGATCACTCTTGGAAGCTTATGGAGGAAGGGTCCTCATTCTGGCTTATTTAGGATCAGAAAAAAGCACTTATGCTTAGCTTTTAAAAATATCTTCTTTGGGCTAAGAGAATGGGCTATATGCCAGATTTGTCTAATTTTTCAAGGGATGTCACACAAGAAAACAGATCAGATGTTGCTGTTCTCACATGAAGGAAGATATGAACGTGACTGAATAATGACTATTGTCTGGCTCAAGTTTAACAACAAAATATTATACATTTCCACCCTAAGTCATCCTAGTTCCACACTAAGTCATCCTATTTCTTCCTTCTCTTTCACTCAAATATGGTAATGCCTTTACAAGTCATTGTTACTGTGCTCATTATAACGGTTGTCATGTATTACTCAGTGTTTCAGTGGTGCAGGTAACATTCACTTATGATTTTAAAACAATTGAGTTATTACAGTGAAAAACAGTATATTCATTAAGAATATTATTTATATTAATTTTTATTATTAACTCCAAACTTGGTATAAATTTGGACTTTTTCATGTTTGTTGACTTGGAAAGAGCTTTGCTTGGTAAAAGTTCAACTAAAATTGCATAAAAATGTAATAAAGTGATTTCTTTTTGTTAATATTTGTCAGATGATAAATAACTAGGCTCAGGTTTTTCATCTTTCTATATCACAGGCACAACTACAGTAGATTAAATTCTAGCAGCCTCAGCAAGCAATAATAGATGGTTTATATGACCATTTGTATGGCTTAATTGTTCAATATCTTTGTCATGGATTATGCTGAGTGGAAGAAAGTCAAAGGAAATAAGTGACCTAGATCAGAATCAAAGGCAAACAACAGTTCAGATAAAGACTACAAGAAAGGTCATACTAAGAGAGGAAAAAAAGGAACATTGGCAGCAAATCAATTTTGTATTTTGCCACAGGAAATAAGGAACTATGAAGATTAGACTACAGCATTATTCAATGTGGAAATAGGAAAAAAGATGTGTATTTCTACCTCTTGACATGTATTGGACATTGACAGCCCTTCCTGTCTTTGTAGATGTAATGTTTTAACAAATTTATTGACATGTATCATACTTATCTGAAGTTCTTTATATATGCCTAACCTCTAATGAAAGTTTTATTTCCATAATGACAGTAAAAGCTAATTCTTTATGTAAAGCAGTGGAGCAAAATGGTTAGCCTGGCCTGAATAATAAGCCTGCAATCTGGAAGTATTTGATGGCCAGTAATATAGAAGTGTTCCAAATCTTTAATTTTTCAAACTACACGTACATGATACTTTGTTAGGAAATGATTGCTATGTTTACCATTCAACATGTTTGCCTTAACTGCACAATTGTGTGCCTCACAAGGCTTACACAGGAATAAAACCCTGCATTTGTTAATAGATTTGTAAGCAAGAGGCCAACATTTGTGAAACTGTGACAGACAATTGAGTATTAATTGAAAAATCTTTCCTGGTCATTATTTCTTGTGAGGAAATACCTAACTGAAAAACAGCTGTTCCTAGATAACTGTCTATTCCAAGTGCATAAAAATTCTCTCTGAGTTTAAATGTATTTTCAAGAAATAGTTGTTGCAAGTAGGAGATGGTAAACTGCTTTTTTTTTTTTTTTTTTTTGACCTGCATTCATCATTGGAACTTTTAATACTCACAATGTGATCAATTTACCTCCCTCAGGGGTGGTTCACTGCTAATATCAGGGCATAACAGTCCAGTAAGAGCCCACTACCAAAGAGATAGGGATGCTTGCTGGTTGTGAAGGAATCAAACTGCAGTGTAGCACTCTTCCCCTATCCTTAGCTTGCAGGCAATACCTTAATGAAATGAAGAGAACTGACAGAGATAGATGAGAACTCAGTATGACAACTGCTTTTAGAGGCAAGCTGAGCCAAAACAATCTGATGCAAGCAATATTATGATCAATAACACCTTCTAGGCTTGCATATTCTATTATAGACAAGTCTGTGTGACAATACTTTAAAATATTTCAGACTAGTGGTAGTGAACAATTTTTAGTGGATTAGTTTTTGGAAGAAAACTGCCAGTTCCACTCTGGTGCATCTGTTGTGCATGCTCTGTAAACTTTAACAGTAGAGGAAGCCATTTAAGGTTGTTCTCATTTGCAACATGCGTTAGTTAGTCCCATTCACTGAAGGCTATTAACACAGTGAAAAAGATAATGAAATCTCCTGGATACTTCTGTGAAAGAATAGGTACAGTAAAAGAATTTTTTTTAAAATAAATTAGTTGTGTAGTGCTCTGAGACTACCCAAAGTCACTGGATCAAACTGTAGCTGAGGTAAACTGAATTAATTCTATTAGCATGTAGCAAAGTAAGTAGAAAGTGCTATGCAATGTCACATTGCAAAATGCAAACTCCTACCTATTTGGCAACCATCCCCACAGAATACATTTATTTTCACATCACTGTTTTAGCACAGCACCTTCTTATCAAATGTCAGCTTAAACACAGTGCTGCTTATTTTATATTGGGTACATCAGCAGTTTTAGTAAAGTAAAAAAAAAAAACCAGGAGAACAATATAATTATGGCCAATTTAGGGGGACACACCCAATTTTTGGATGAAGTCAACTGCTTACAACATTGCAGTATGTAATTTTTGACTTCATATTCACTGAAACGTATATAAAAAAAGGACATTTCAAATGAATTTTTTTTTATTTGGCCAAATGGTCAAATGATTAGACTTTCTGAAAAACCTCCCTATGTCTATTGGCACAACATCTTGTTGACAGTGACATGCATTTGACAAACATTTCAATGTCATACCATTTACACAGTTGACCAAAAAGGTTCATGTCATATAAAAAGAACTACATATAGACTCCATACTTCATTTCTTCTTTGTCTTTCTTTAGATGAGTTGGGAATTCTTTCTTCATGTAATCAACCATGGTTGATTAGACACACTGGTAAATAAAATAGTTTTCTAATCTGCTGTAAATGCATTCTGTTTCACACTAATTTTCCTCTCATTAAGTTAATAATAGAATTGCTGTACTCTTTCTTGCTATGTAGCCCAGTTATCATGAGGCAAAAAAACCCTACTGAGATTACTCAGTTTTATAATCTATTTTAGGCTTAGATATGTAATCAAAAGTTGTTATGGAGATCAATAATTAACCTGTTTATGTTTGACCTGCATATATCTGTAGAGGAATTTCTTGTGGAGTGTGTGCATGTGAGCAATCCAGACTTTGCAGCTGAGGCCTGAGTTTGAAGGACGTTGGCCAAGGCCACAGAAGAAGAAGAAGATTAATCATAAACAACTCCCGGATACTGACCTAAGATACATGGGTTGAGCTATGTTACAATTGTAAGGGCATGAAAAACATGTGCTATCAATTAGAAATTGT
>VZZY01011389.1:0-10872 GCA_013400335.1 Eurystomus gularis
ACAGATGTTTCATATTATCAGATTGGATGCTTACAATTCTAATCCGCTCAGAAAAACTAAAGAGAAATATTGTAATGAAGACAAGTAAGCAACAACAAAAAAATCACTTTATGTATATAGTTTTTAAAATATTTGCATTAACAGCAGAAGAATGGAATTTTTGAGACAGAGGAATAACACAAAGAATCAAAAGAGGTTCTAGACTTCTCCTGTTGTAGCAAGTGAAGTTTTGACCACTGAGTAAGAAAAGTACCAAGAAAAAATCCTGAATCCAGCATCACTTTCAGGCTCTTCAAAGAGGGCTACAAAGCTGTCTTCTCAGACACTTCCAGGAACTTTTGTTTGTTTTAGTTTTGCTCACATTCCAAGCTGTCAGGAAGGACACCAGTCAACCCAGCTACAAAAAAACGTGTACACAAACTATTGAGACATCATGACACAGAAAGCATAGTTCATCTTTTAAGCTCAGTGGAATAGCTGCACTATCTTCCAGAATAGATAAATTGAAGCAAACATGACAGCTGCTTCTATTAAGCCAATGGGCACAAACTCCAAGTATGTATGAACAGAGATTGTCATGTAGCTGGTATCTCATTATGAATACCTTTCCTAAGCCAGTATACCTTTATTTAGAATTTTACATTGCTAAATATATGATAGGTTGGGATTTTGAAAAGTCAGTTAATTAGAAAGTAAAAATTTCTCACCAGAGAAAGCACGGATGCTTTACACAAAACAAAACTCCATGCTCTGCTAATAACTAAACACAAATCTGCTGAACTTTTGATCATGTAAGGAAGTCTTTCATTGTTTCTGAAGCTTTTAAAATAGAAACTCCTACAGAGAACAATTCTGAGCAAGTTGGCTTAACCACAGATATTTTTAACTCTGGTTCTCCTGAAGTGTCTAAAATTACTTAGGGAACACTGTTATTGTTTCAAAAACAAGCAAACAAACAAACAAACAACAACAAAATCAAACAAATAACACAATAACAACAAAAAACCCTACCTCAAATAAGCAAACAAACAAATAAAAACACAAATAAAACAGAAAGCCACTGTAGTCTCAGCGGAATAACTAATTTTCTTTGCATTCCCTGGATATTCTGTTGTGCATTCTCACAGAATATTGGAGGTACTCAGAGCTGCTGGTGTCAGGACACATTGTTAACCATTGCCAATTATCTCTGTTTCCACTAGGAGAATGGGAGTAGAAAGCATCTGGCCCTGCAAAAGACTGGAACTTTAAATTAGGCATAAACTGCAAAGCAGTAGACAGAAATTGCAATCCTAACAGTCTTAAAAAATACTGGCACGTATTGAAGTGCCCACTACCCACTATCTTCTTCACCGCAAACAGCCAGCTACTCCCTAGTTGCTATGGAAACCACAGTATCACTCCCATCACTCCATGCTCCCATTTTAAATTCTGCAGCAGCACAGAATCATCATTTCCACTGCACAATGGTGCATGTTTATTACTAAAGAATTCCACTACTGCATCAACACATCACAAGGTCACAAAAAAATGGAAATTTACAATACACAAAACTTCTGTGCAATTTTCATGTCTGCCTCACATATGTCAACATCAGAAATAGATTCCTATAAATAGAAAAGTGGGACCAACATTCTAGGTGAAAAAAATTTCATACCACTCCTTTACTTTTCTGTGGGGAAAGAAAATCTATTCTCAGTTGTTTAATACATAAGACTTTATGAACTTCAGTATTCCAAACTGTATGGTTACATTCCTGCACACTTGGAAAAAAACAGGCTAATGCACAGAATACATTGTGATAGGTTATTAAAATCAGTATTACACAAAAATTATGTATGTTTGCTATATGAGACTCATAAAGACTAGATATTGATACTATAACCAGCCTCTCTCATAGTCTATGGTCATGAACTGCTGTTCTTGTGACTGCTCTAATAGAGGAGAGCAGCTGAAAGATTGAGCATGAAGCCTAAAATAGTCTTAGCATGGCAAAAGAGAGAAGAAATATAGCATATACCTTCTTGTTAGCCATTCATCAGCCATGTCAGAATTTACATGATTTGTTATAGAAAGTTAAGGTCACATCTAATTACAATAATTATTTTGAATGAAACAAACATGCTTTCCTCTAAAAGCATTTCTAATGTGTCATCAGTTTCTATTCTTAACTAACCATTAAAAAAAAAAAAACCAAAACAAAACAAACCAGTTTTGCTACTAAGTGTTAAAATGTCCCTTGGTCTTTCACACAAAAAATATATGTATGTGTGAAGTGACTATAACAGGGCTTTCATTAGGGTAGACAGCGGTAAGTGGCATGAATACAAGCTTGGATAACAAAAGCATTACAGCTGTTCAAAATCTGCTTCAATTTTTTTTTTTTTTCCAACACTGTAACAGATTTAGCATTTCAACACAAATACTAGACACACATAATGCTTACTTACCAACTGTTCCCAATTCCATCCCTCCACTCCTAGTGTGACTTTAAGCCCTAAAACAAAGTCATTAAGTTCAGATCTTCAAATATTACTAATTTTTACATACTTGATGTGTTTTATAATGTAGCTTCTGGAATACCTCATGTTTGCTGCTTCTCTTGAGTTCCTGTGATGTCCCATGTTAGAAAACACTATGTATTACAACTCTTTGATGACATGCCTAAAAGCTTAGGACAAAATCACTTCTTCGTGCATGAGGGGACCTGAATTTCTCAGAACAGCAGTCCAAAAAATAAAAAATCTTAAAAATAAATAAATAGAGGTGTCACCTTTAGATTTCTAACACAGTATGAAACAAACAGGTGCAACTCCTAAAACAGTCCCATCTTCAGAATCTTCTTGTCTTGAAACACAATCTTAAATCCTTCCTTTGGGGTAATTTGGGGGTAATGTTTTAAAATTTAGTCAGAAGCTGTTACACAGTCTTATATATGTTTACTCAGATGGTAGAAATTCTGGATTCAAATCCACCCTTCAGTACAAATGATACTTCAATACATATTCTCCCCTCACATCTGAAGGAAGAGTTTCAAGCCGAACATGGCATTTCTTACGGTGAGAAATCCTTTTTACCGCTTATACTGTCAAACTATTGTGTTTTTTGTTTCCTGGTTGTTGTGGGGTTTTTTCCTACCTTACTTCCCTCTCCAGCTCCCCTGAGTGCATATCACCAAAAACAACAGATTTATCTCACTGATTAATCTACTACCTAATGGCAATTATATTCAGTTGGGAGACAGTAAATTATATATGGTAAGTAAAGTAGATTGAATGCAAGATATGAATTGAACCAATTCTCTCAACTACCTGGTCACATATCCTGACCAACTGGTCATTACACAAATATAAAGGTACTTATCTACTCAATCCCCATCTTTGCATCTCAACAGAAGTAGTCTGTATTTTACTTACATTCCTATGATAATTTCTTCCAGGGCAAATTGTTGATCCCTCTCTGTGTGGACAAGGGCTAGGGGCTAACATGTTTAGACATTGCAATACTTACAGAAAGAAAATTCCCAGTACTCGGAAAAACCTTAAGTAATATGAGACACCTACTGATGTGCTCAGCATCTGGCTGGGCAGGATTCTGTCACCTTTTTTCCACTGTGCAGCTTTGCATCAATCTAAATCAGAAATTGAAATTTCTTGCCCATAATCTTTACTGATCATTTTAGTAAATTAGCTAAAAGAAAGTCTTATTATAGTATAAGGTCTGCAGTACAGCTAGGAAGCCTTACCAGCACAGAATCAGTTGAGTGCTATTTGTCTACAGTTTCTACTTCCACCCTGTAACTCCAGAGGTGGCAGAAATGGCCTAAGCTCCATCCAGTCTCACAATAATTTCCCATCTATTCCAACATTTCCCCATAAAACAGATTATTTGTAAATGTTGAGTCAATGTCTCTAAGAAACAGAGAGAGAATTTTGAGCAGTACTCACTGAAAAGAAGCCTTTGCATTCCTAGTATTGTTCATTAGCACAGCATTAGTTGAAAAGTATGGCATAATCCGAAGGCAACCATCTTTACACTGCCAATAATTCAAAGCATGTTATTAAAAAGTTTGATATTACCTATCCCACTTCTAAAAAATATAAATGCACAAGCAAAAAACAAAAAAAAGAATTCTGCCATCTCCTGGGGAGGTGGCCATTATGACACTGTGCTCTGTCACAAGACCAAATATTGGATTTGCTACTAATCCCTGCAATACACAAAGGCTGCTCCAGCTCAATCAAATGCAATTTAAAATATGATTGAAACTCTGCTTTCCAATCAGAGAATGGCTCACCTGCTGCTAAGGCTCTGAAAACCTGTCTGCAATCAGAAAAAGGTTAAGTACAAAGATTCTCTTGCTATGTCTAGTGAGATGGACAGAAAGGTCTCCCAGTCTAACAGCTTCAGTCCTTCTCACAATCATCTTCCCAATACACTGCCCCGCTCCAAAGCACTCTGGCCATTTGTCAGGCAAGTGTTAAGAAAAAGCTGTTTTGAGCATAGAAAAGCCTCACTTGTTTCTCCAATGGAGAAGACTGAAAATTGTGTTGAAAAATGGTCCATTCTTATCACTGTAACACTGAACACTGAATATATAAAAAATAAGAATAATTTCTAGTAAGAAATAAACTAAAAAATGGAGCAGGGATTAGCCTTCTAACACTCTCCAGTATCCTTTTTTTTATTAATTATAATATCCTTATTCTACTACATCACTGTTTCACGTTAACACACATGTTAAAACCTGAAACTGTGTCCCAGTAATAGTTGTGTTCTGAGACATACTATTTTCCCAGTCGTGTTCTAGAGCAAAATCTGTAACAGTGATTCTATTGTCACTGTTCATGGGATAATTTCCAGAAAACAAATGCTAAAAGATGATGTTCCTCTATGCCTGTAAATGCATTTGGTTGAGTATGCTCTAATTACTGCAGTAATTAAGCTTTTTACTTAAAAAAAAACCACTGCACAGGAATGCAGTATTCACAGCTTTAAATGGGGGGAAAAAGCCAAAGCTTTGATACACATGTACATATGATACACATGCTATTATTTTTGGCTGTTCACTAAAACAGAAAGGTGTCCACGCTTATCTCAGGCTTCAAAACTTCCTGAATGCTCTTTCATATGTTATGTAAAACATTCACTGGTGCAAAAGTAACACTTGAATTTATGGATCAACTGATCGTAATTTTTATTGTGAGGTTTCAAGTGTAAATAACCCACTTCAAGGCAAACTACTGGCTAACTTTTTCTATGTGTTTGCATATGTGAGAAGAAACTACAAACAAGTTGAAACCAGAGCACATTTCTAAATTGCTGCTTATTTTGGCCTTTACCTTTAATGATCAAATAGTAATGCAAAAGACAAAAAAGGACATCTATGTGCAAGTGAAAACATTCTACTTATGTACTTTTCCAATGTATGTGTGATTCCAAGAGTTAGAAACCAGTTATCTAATTAGGTAATCACCAGTTTAGTTTAAGGTGCCTTAATTCAAAGATGCTATTTGGCAGCCTCTTAAATTTAGAAACATTCAAAAACTTCCACGTGTAAAGCACATCATGCTTGCAGAGGCTCTGCAAGTAGCTACCTGCTAGCAAGGCATCAGTAAGAACCATTCTGAATGTATTTCAGACTGCTTGAAAAACAACACAGTGATTTCAAAATCTGAGGAATGTCAGAAGATATCTATTATTTTTACCTTAGACAATAGGTATTGTCAAGAATTTGTATGTTTTTTCCCTTTCTTTCCAAAATCCTCATCCTTACAGTCGGGTTTCTAGAGCACTATCATGATCACATAATAGAGAGTAAGTATCCTCTGCTCCTTTAAATCATTCCTCCACACATTCTTCTGCAAAACAGTGTGAAGGAAGCAGGGGAACTGTAGCTGTTCAGTTTACCCTCAGCTTCTCTCTGAAATCAAGACCGTGTTCCTTTAATAGTACTAGCTACACAGCACAAGTATTGCACAGCAACAGTCCTGCTGTGAACATGGATCACTGTGGAAGATGTCAAGTAGATGGACTAAGAGTGCTTTTACTTTCACTGACTGCTGGCCCTCAAAGCTGCAACACAAATTGACAAGTATGTTCACAGAGAGTTAATCTGAAATAAAAATTAAGACCCTATCCATATCTCAACTTCTCAATTTAAATACACCTGGTCATTCAGTAAAATCCTGCATGAGCCATCAAAATCCAGTGCATAAAGTTGGCCCATGGCTGGTAAGCCTCATAGATCCCTTCTGCCTCTGGAACTTGTGCACACTCTCTATTTCCATCTAAAATTGGTTAGTTGTAATTCCCTAATACTATTTCTGCCTTCCTCACTTACACTGTTTCTATCGTCCAAAAAAACAGAGCAAACCTAAAAAAGTCTCCAAAACTTCCTAGAAGGCCTTTGACTCCCAGAATAAACAAATGGAAATGGAAATCTAGATCATAGAATCATAGACTGATAGACTTATAGAATCATAGAATGTGTTGGGTTGGAAGGGACCTCTAAAGGCTACCTAGTCCAACTACCCCTACAATAAGCATGGACATCTCTAACCCGGTCAGGTTGCTCAGAGCCTCATCAAGCCTGACCTTGAATGACTCCAGGGATTGGGCCTTCACCACCTCTCTGGGCGACCTGTTCCTGTGATCAACCACCCTCATACTAAAGAAGTTCTTCCTAATGTCTAACCTAAATCTAGCCTTTTCTAGCTTAAAACCATTACCCCTTGTCCTGTTGCTACAGACCCTCGAGAACAGATCTCCCCCTGCCTTCTTATAGGCCCCTTTCAGGTATTGGAACATCTGTAGAAGGTTCCTCCGGAGCCTTCTCTTCTCGAGGCTGAACAACCCCAACTCTCTCAGCCTGTCTTCACAGGAGAGGTGCTCCAGCCCTCTAATCATTTCCGTGGCTTTTCTCTGGACATGTCCCAACAGGTCTGTGTCCGTGTGCTAGGGGGTCCAGAGCTGGATGCAGTATTCCAGGTGAGGTCTCACCAGGGCAGAGTAGAGGGGCAGAATCACCTCTCTTGATCTGCTGGCCACACTTCTTCTGATGCAGCTCAGGATGTGCTTGGTCTTCTGTGCTGCCGTTGTGCATTGGTGGCTCATGTCCAGCTTTTTGCCTACTAGTACCCCCAGGTCTTTTTCCACATGGCTGCTCTCTAGCATGTCCTCTCCCAGCCTATACTGATAATGCTGATTAGCTTAGATGTGAGCTATAAGCTGTGATGACATTGACAGCAAAAAGTTAAGTCTCATAATGCAGAATCCTGCACGCAACTGACTAGCCTCTATCGATCCATGACTACTGCTTCATAGGAGCAAACCACAAATTTTCCTAAGCTTTCCTCTCACAAAGAAAGGAGTGATTATCTAGTACCTTCTGTTTTCCAGAAAAAATATTTTTCCCCTCAACTGGGTAGATCTCCTTAAAGCTGGCAACACATGCCATATAGTATCATAAGGTCTCAGTACCATAAAATCAACCAACATCTGAAGAACCAACTTAATTTATCCAGTAAAACAAAATTGAGTTAATCAATTTTTAAATGAGACTTAAAGATGAAGAATTGAAAACTCTACCGTTTCATGATCTCTATGCCCTAGACGGCCTCCAACCTTCACATTACCTTGACTGTACAGTAGGTTGAGGAGTACTTAAAGACCATAAAACAAGAAAGGAAAAAAAATGTCTTAAATCAATCCAGAAAAGCAAGCTTAGGAAAAAGTCTTGATCTGATCAAGTGTCTCATTATCTGTTAAAGCTCCCAGCTGATTTCAGTGAGTTTTTTAGCCTTGGTTTTCTCTTCAGTTCCTGACCTTGATCCAGGGTTATTAAATGAGATACCCTTCTTTATAGAATGAAGTCCCAAACATGACTTTTCAAGACATTTCAAGCATAATCCAGTGAGTCAGAATGTGAGTTGTTATAAAGCCTTAAATCTGAAATGAATCTCCTAAAGCTAATTAAGTAAAAGTTACATGAACTTGTATTCCTGGATAAAATGATGAACCAGTATTACTCTTTTCTGTATGATATAGTAGGGATAGAAAAAAAAAATATTAAAATTCTCTGCTTTGTACAACTGACTGCCCTTCAAACTGTAAAAAAAAAGAAAAGTAAATCTATGGTTTCGCCGTTTAGGGTCAGTCAACTAGACCTACAACAGATGCTCTCTGTTAACCCCTCTTCACCCCCCCCAACCCCCCAAATAGAGGAAGAGAAAGAGGATAAAGGAGAGAGACTTATGGTTGGCCCCCCTCTCAAATGGGAGAGGAAGGGAATGACAGCAAGGCTTTCAGATTAGAAAACTAAAACATCTTTCACAAAGATAATAATAATACAATGGAATATATACAAATATATACAAAATCAGTATTGAACCCAACCTCTCCCTGATGGCAATTACACCACCGTCACCACTGAGGCTGTTGAGCAGGCACCGGGAAAGTCCCAGACTGGGCTCAGCAGCTGACAGGAAGCGGGTTCAGGAGTAGGGTTCAGGAACACACAAATCAGGATCAAAGGTAGAATGGACAGAGTCCTCCTCAGATGCCAGCCCTTGACAAGAAGGACATAGAAGGCACGAGAAGGTCCAAGAAGAAAGGCAAGGTCAAGAACTGAAGGGTTGAGACCTTCATGATCCCTCAGCTTTATACTGAATATGACGTATATGGGATGGAATACCTCGTTGGTCCATTTAGGGTCACCTGTCCTGGCTGCTCCTCCCCGCAGGTGTGGCCTTTTACTTTCTGCACCCCCCAATGTCATAGACAAGATTTAGCAGTAGCCTTGGTCTGCACACCAATCCTTGGTAGTAACTCTGAACATCAAGTGTTAGCACTGCTAGAAGCAGACACTGTCTGCAAAAACATGCTGTTAATTTCAGAAAGTGCAGTTAGTTAGCAAAGACTTAGCTGAAAAATAAAATTGCTGAACAGAATTGGTTTGGTTCTAACTGAAACCAGGAAATATAGTTTCCATTTTAATTTCCTGGTTTCCCTTCTTAGCCTACATCCTTGCCTCCTGACCATTGTCTCAGTATCCTCTTCACTACTTTGTTCCTCTTCCAGTGTTTCACAAGTAAAATGGTTAAGCTGGAAACAGGATGATTTAACCTGCTAAGGACAGGGAATGAGATGAGAATGATGGATCTTCCTGTACCAGCATTCCCATGCACCATCTAGGACTGTTGATGTAGTCTGAGGTACTTCTGCAAGATTAAGCAGTCATCTCCTGCTCACCACATTGAGAATATTGCTGCTTCTGCATACTCTGCTGACAGTGCTGCTTTCCCCTGGAAGTCACATACAAAATTTAACACATAGGAAATTTGAGAAATGTAAATCCATTGAATCTAACAAACCCCACAATTTTGTAGCTAATCTTTTTTGTACATTTGTAGCCCTGCACAAAAATAAGACTTTTGTTGACTCTTTTTACTAGACCTATGAAGCCTCAACCAACTTTTTTTGGTTTTGTTTTTTATTTTTAACAAAATATACTAGTTTGATTTATCAGCCTCTTGTAACAGATAACAACATAATTATAAAGTGCATCAGCCTTTCTCATAACATGGGGAAACGTATCTTTTCCTTTTGGGAACCATTCACTATCCTACAATAGCAAAAGGGACAGGCTTATTGCAGTAAAACAGTGGAGTGTATCATAACATAGTTAATCCTTTATCTTAATAAAGATAATTCTGAATTGTTTTGTGCTACAAAAATATTCGCATGTTAAAAAACAAGCATCCCTGGACATGTATCAAACACATTAGTATGTGACATCCATACAGCATCTTCCACCTGAGGCTCTCATTACTAATGCCCATGTGAAATAGATAATCTTATTATTTTCATCTTATTACTTGACATATGCAAAATCCAGGATAATACAGCAGCTGATTAATGGGAGAGAACCTAGAAATTCTGACCACATTATTTTCTCAAAGCATATATACTTCTAGTAGCTTGTCACATTTTTACTGTATCAATTAAGGAAAGTTTTTCATTTTGAAAATAGATAATTATAGAAAAAATAAAGAATACATAAGTGAAAAAGAACTTTTTTCTTTTTTTTAACCCATAAATTCAAGTGTCTTTCCAACTTTTTTTTTTTAACAAAAGTAAAAATAGTTTTCATTAAATTGCATCTCAGCTATTCAATGGAGAAAAAAAAAAAAACCACAGGCACAACAGCATACATTTTAATGTTGATTAAATAAACCCAAGCTAACACCAAAACACAAAAACTTGTGTCCTGGTTCGAGCTAAAACAGAATCAATTATCTGTTCAGTGATTTTACTTTTCAGCTAAGTCTCTTCTAACTAACTGCACTTTCTGAAGTTAATAGCATATTTTCATAGATGCTGTCTGTTTCTAGTAGTGATAATGCTTGGTGTTTATACTTGCTACCGAGCATCAGTATGCAGAGAGGCTCCTGCTTATACTTGCTCCTGTGAAGACCAAGGTGACTGCTAAATCTTATGATCAATGTTGGGGTGCTGTAAGTGAAATGGTCATAAGTAAAAAAAATATCACATTTATGGGGAGGAGCAGACAGGACAGGTGAGCCTAAACTGGAATTCCATTCCATATATGTCATACTCCATATAAAGCTGAAGGATCACAAGGGTCAAGCTCTCTTCTTCAATGGTTGGCATCCAAGAAGGACATTCTTTTGCCTTCAATCCCAATTTATGAGTTCCTGTCTGCCACTAAGTCCAGTTTGGGACTTCCCCAGTGCCTACACTGCAGCATTAGTTATGGCATGACCACCATCAAGGGGAGTTCAATATTGAGTTTATATATATATATGTATATAATTCATTATTCTCTTATTAATATTTTTTTCTTTTTAT
>VZZY01011390.1:0-12663 GCA_013400335.1 Eurystomus gularis
TTTCCCTAGCTTTTATTGTTGAGAGGACATCATATGGTATGGAATAACCCTTTGTCCAGTTCAGGCCAGCTGTCCTGGTTGTGTCCCCTTCTAAGATCATGCCCACCCCATCCCACTGGCTGGGGGGAATGTTGGAAAGAGCCTTGGTGCTGTGCGAGCACTGCTCAGCAGTAGTCACAACATGGGTGTGCTATCAACACCTTTCTAGCTCCCAGTACTAAGCACAGGACTATGAGGAATGCCATGAGGAAAATTAACCTCAGCTCAGCCAGACCCAATACAGAAGCATAAGCATGGAGGAGCCTGCATATTACCTATTTAAAATAGGACTTAGTCACGGAAAGCCCGAGATCTTCAGATCAAGAAATGACAGTCAGACCAATGGGAGTTAATGTAGTCTTACTGATTTCAGGAGGAAAAAATAATTATCTTTGGTCTTTATTAAAAGCTTGATCAGAAGTAAATTCAAATATATATACATATATATGTATATATATAAAGGTCACTAAGTCAGAAAGCGTGTGAGCTTTCTGTAGACTTCTGTAGACTACTGAACAGGATATTGAAAGACCTGGATTCTGATCTTTACTGCACAGAAGATTACTGTATTTTAGTTGATGACTCATTTTACAAGAAATAGAAACGCTTATTTGTACAGAAGCTGAAACCTCCCTAGTGAACACATTAGCCACTAGTCTGAAGAAAAAAAATTATCTTGTTTTCTGGTTCAGTTATTTAAAATTGTTTTCTCCTCTTCTCTGTTTTCTTAATCTCATAGATACATATGCATACATGTGCAGAACTGGTGAGGTCTGGGCTAGAATTCCTCCAGAAAGGTGGAAGAAGTACATATGAATTGAACAAGGCAGAGGAGGAAAACCATCCTGCACCTGGGTCAGGGCAATCTCTGGTATCAGTACAGGCTGGGAGATGAAGGTATTGAGAGCAGCCCTGCAGAGAAGAACTGGAGGTGCCCGTAGATGAAAAGCTGGACATAAGCCAGCAATGTGTGCTTGCAGCCCAAAAGGCCAATTGTATCCTGGGCTGCATCAAAAGAAGTATGGCCAGCAGTTTAAGGGAGGTGAGTCTCCTCTACTCCATTCTTGTGAGACTCCACCTAGAGTACTGTGTCCAGCTCTGGAGTACGCAGAACAAGAAAGATATGGAGCTGTTGGAGCAGGTCCAGAGTAGGGCCACAAAGATGATTAGAGGACTGGAACACCTCTCCCATGAGGACAGGCTGAGAGAGTTGGGGTTGTTCAGCCTGGAGAAAAGAAGGCTACAGGGAGACATAATTGTGGCGTTTCAATACTTGAAGGCAGCCTGTAAGAAGGAGATTATCTTTTTAGCAGGACCTGTTGTGACAGGATGAGGGGTAATGGTTTAAAACTAAAAGAGGAGAACAGGTTGCCCGGAGAAAGTGGTAGAAGCCCCATCCCTGGAAATGGTCAAGGTCACGTTGGATGGGGCTCTGAGAAATTTGCTCTAGTGGGAGCTGTCCCTGCTCATGGCAGGGGGGTTGGTCTAGATGATCTTCAAAGGTCCCTTCTAACCCAAAACATTCTATGATTCTATGAAGTTTATGGCACTAGTTGATGCAGCAGGCAAGAAGGAGAGCAGAGTCTCTTGCTGCATCTAAAACGGAAACAAAGGCTGTCACAGCATTTGTAGGAATCCATTAGGGAGGGGATTAGAAAAGTTCAGGGCCTGCTTGAGACACAGGAGATTCTGCTTGAGACAGAGTACCCAAACCTGCACTGCAATTCCTGACCAGGCTTAATGCGCACAGATAAGTGAATAGCAAAGGCAACTGGAAAGTTTCAAGGTCACAGTGTACAACACCTTGCCTACTTGTAAGATCAGTTGAGCAAAGCATGGGTTTTTAGGATTGCTGTTCAGGGCACTTCACATAAACAGCAGTGTTATAAAAACTTTTCTATAAACAGCTATTCTGTAGATTTCTTTACGTCGAAAATATCTTGAATATGTAAAAATGGAATTTTATGTACAATTTCAGGATTCCTTTATATATTCTTTGTCATTAAGTGACAAAACGGTGTATCTCTTCGAAGAAAAGAAGCAGAAATGAAGCATTGAAATAAATTACTTTTGGCTGAGATAAGAGATAATTTTCTCATTTAAATCTCATTTAAATCTAATAGTTTGACTGACTAGCAAATCATTGTTGGGCTGTTTCTGCACTGATAATTCACTATAAAAAGCCTGTATTATCATGTAATTGGATGTTTACTAAATACTAAAAACCCATACCGCTATACAGAGACTAAGTTATTTAGTATCTGCTTTAATTAACCTTTCACATTCAACTAATTCTGAAACAATTTGATAGGTTTGTTATCAAGGATGTCAGAGCTTTCCTTCCACTCTACATTTTTAAAAAAGAGCAAAAAGTGGAGAATTTCCAGAGGAATGTTTCATGAATGTTGAAGTCACACAGTTCTTTTTTGTCATTAAGTTCCTTTACAAACCCAGACACACCCAGTTATACCAATGTATGCTTTTATTTATTTAGATTTACAAGAATATTTCTATCACAGCCCATATACTCATTGAATCATAGAATCATAGAATAGTTTGGTGGGAAGGGACCTTAAAGATCATCTAATTCCAACCTCCCTGCCATGGGCAGGGTCACCTCCCACTAGACCAGGTTGCACAAAGCCCCATTTAACCTGGCCTTGAACACACCCAGTGATAAAGTGTGGATGGAGCATCCACAACTTCTTTGGGCAACCTGTTCCAGCACTTCACTACCCTCATAGTGAAGAACTTCTTCCTTACATCTAATCTAAATCTACCCTCTTCCACTTTTAACCCATTACCCTATGTCCTGTCACTACAAGGCCTTGCAAAAAGTCCCTCCTCAGCTTTCTGGTAGGCCCCCTTCAGATACTGGAAGGCTGCAATAGAAGATCACCCTGCAGTCTCCCTGCTCCAACAGGTCCATGGGGGCTCCAGAGCTGGATGGAGTACTCCAAGTGCGGTCTCACGAGAGCAGAGTAGAGGAGGAGAAGCAGCACTTTCATCCTGCTGGCCATGTTTCTTTTGATGCAGCCCAGGCTATGGTTATCTTTCTGGGCTGCACTCACATGTTGTTGGCTCATATGCTGTGTAAGACCATTAATTATTTTCCCAGTTAGCATCTTTTTTCTCTCTGGAAGACAAAAGATATATTTTTAAATTGAAAAATTGTTTTTCTACACTTTAAGTTTAGTTTAAAAATGGAATTAAATGTGCTTGCACTATGTGAAATTCTTGATAGCAGAAAGGAAAATCACAGGAAAGCTTTAAAAACACCTGAGAAAGACTGAGATTTCATTTTTTTTTCAGACTGAAATTATATTTTAAGTCAAAATGAAATAAAACTTTCACCCCTTTAAAATGAAATATTCATCTCATATTTTCTTGCTGGAGAAATTCCAACGTTCTTTATCAATCAAAATGGGAGAATGAACATCCACACTTTGGAAATTAAGTGAACTAACAAATGTGAAGAACATATTCATTTCATACCCTTCTATTTTTTGAACCAGCTGACAGTATTATACTGTTCTTAAGGTATGAAAGTTTCATAGACTTTTGAGAGCAATTATTTTCAAAAAGCAACAGTATCTGATCAATAACAGAGTTAAGAGATATCCTAATCAATACCAAGCAAGGATATAAGATTCATCTCAGTAAATGTGATCATTATTTTTTCTAGAGCCAGGTTTTCATACCACATACTTATCTCAAAATATAAAGGCTCAATTATTTTTCTACTTTCTATCTACCCTCAAACACCACAGTTTTCTCATATGCTTAACATCAACTGAGTTTATAGAATCATATCTATGCTTGCACCAATTTAATTTGGATGGACTAGTTACAGATAGAGGTCCAAATTAATTTAGTATATTTTCATAGAAAGTAAAAAATCATCAATTTTGTTCTAAAATCCTAGATAATTCATTAGGATGTTCCCTAGCAGCATTTCCAGACAGCTTTGTCTGATTCCTTATTTGTAGTTTGAACAAATTCATCATGTTGACTGCTGCATAGCAGCTACCTTTTGCATGACAGAGAGATATATTTTAATGGAAGAAAAATATAACTGCTTGAAATGGAAGGAATTTTTTTTATTGTATACTCAGTCATTTTAAAACAACATCTGCAACAGCATTTTAAAAGATAAGAAAAAATATTTTAATTAATACTAATCCCATGGGATGGATTCTGTTCCAAGCTATAGGTTTATTTATAATTTAAATGGATTTTGGCATGTGGAAAATTCATCCTAACATTTATTCCTAGTAAACTGAAAGGCATGACTCTTTTGTATTGCTGTGTAACTTTTCAAATATCCCAGCAATAAAACCATATCTTTCATTCTTTCTTTCCTTTTCTGTTTTCAATAGCCAGTGGAGCTTGAAAGACAAGGTATGTGAGGTGGGTTTTAACTGTCTGCCATTTTAGGAGACTGTGCCCAAAATTAGATCCCTCTGGCCATTAAAGACCAACAGAATTGATAACAGGGGTCAGGCACATGTCATGCACAAATCAAAACTGCAGCCCAAAATCTGCCATTCAACAGATGCCCAGGACTGCCTTTCACAGCTGGAGTCAGAAAGCCCAAGTCCTCTGTATTCCGGTCTTTTATTTTTTTATCAAGCACAAATTTTTATAAACGTTATTGAGTATTATTCAGGAAAAATGCTATGGTGAATAACTCTGAGACATCAAATGCACACACCTTATCTTAGCAGAAAAGTACCTTGCAAATAAGTGATAGGCATTTTAGGAGAACACTGAGATTCATTACCTGGACAATTTCACTTTTTCAGATAGAAATGAAAGGAATTTATCCAACTTCTCTTTTTATTATAACATCCAATACACTTAATGTCCCATTTCATACTGCTTCTTGATTTATAGCATTTACCAGGCTAATCGTGCTCCAGCTGTTATTATAAAAGCAGGTATTAAATTAACACTTTCAGCGTGGATGTGCCGCAAGAAGTATTTTCATCATCATCATTATTATTATTATTATTAATAATAATAATTTAAAGAGCCTCTTCTGGGAAGCAGAAAGAACAACTTTGATAGTTTAAAGTACAGACCAAATCTGATCAAAGCTTCATATTTGGCAGTGGCAAGCACTACCATGGTGACATTTTAAACTGTCTTCTGCAGCATCTCTTTGAACACAGCTGAACACAGGAAATACAGAGTTTGGGAATAATGAAAATAATATTTTTGTTACTGAAAGAGTAGTGCTGTGATACTGGCCAAGGCCATCTTGCTGCTCTAGTTGCTCTATCATAAAGTTCTGTCTTTCAGCAGTCTATAATCAGTCAATAGAAGGCTGGGATAAGCACAGAATCTTACTCTACCAACAAATACCTTTTTGGTAGACAGCCATGGTCACAAGCAGTCCAGCCACGACGTTTAGCCTCACTACCCACCTCCACCACTAGTGTGATATTCTAGTAAAATACGTACTGCCTTAGGCTTTGATATTGGTTCAATGGATTGAAGTGTGGATACTAAAGGAACCAAAATCTTGACTTCTTAGAAGAATGGCTATCCATGAAACATTTTTATTTTAAAGGGATACACTAGCGTTCTCAGAGACATTGAACTCTGCTGGCTCATGACTTTTGGGTGCTGATGTCTGCTGGATGCTCATTTCCTATTGTATTCAGTGGATTTGCAATATCGACATAGGTGGGAGTATAGGAGTTAACAGTGTTTTGATCTTCCAACTTTCACACCATAACACTGACTAATGTTGTAATGCTATGTTTCAGATGGGATAGAGTCAAATATTTGGACTTATTTCAAAAGCACTGATTCTCAAATCAATAAGCCAGCTAAGCCAGATTCTCAAAATATTTTGTATACAGCCTGATAATGTTTTTTCCTTTGTCATTTAGAAAACACTGCTGTAGTCATACCACAAGGAAATCTCCACAAAAGAATCTGGTCTGTTTATGTTTTACAGTGGAAATTCTAAAAATTGAACAACAAAAACTCAGAATAAAACTTTCTTTAAAATTTTACTTTGCCAAAATAGCATTAAATTATATGACTTGGTAAGAAGTCCTCCAACAGGTCTTTCTGCAACTTTTATTCTGAGTTCTTATGTTCTGTCAGTGTTAATCAATGCAGATTTACCATCAAAATAGAAACAGATAAACCCCTACAAAGAGTATATAATTAAGTTAGTTGAATGATTGAGTCTATAAATAGAAGGGCCCTTGAGATGACTTTTCACTTTGGTGGCTTCATATCAGTGTTAGAGATATGTCTATGTGTAATCCGTAAATGATTTTTTCTTTCCTTCATTGCTGTAGCTCTGTACAGGGGGAAAATAGATATTTTTTTTCTTGCTGATAACAATATTGCTCCCAATTTACCTGCACTCTACTCCTAGCCAATCAGCATTGTTTCCCATACAAAACAAAAAAGAGTCTCCTAAGCAATGATATTCCTTTTTATTAATGTACTCATTTCAGACAGATCTGAGGACTCATAATTTATGGGATGTGAATCCTTTCATCTTGTTTTTGTTACATGCATTAGATGGCTTTTTCAGTTCTATTTTTTTATACTGGATGCATTTCTATGTTTGTGTCCTCAGAGATCACTGATTATATTACAGAATGCTGTATTTATGTCAATGTAGTGAGAATGAATGGCCAGCTGATGTTCACCATCAGAGACCTTCTGGCTCCATTGATAGGAAGAAAGTTTTTAAAGCATATAACATTGACATTTTTAGGTTCACTTTTGCCTAGATAGGCAAAGAGAAATAGCTATCTGTAGTTATAAAGTTCGAATCTGAACAGTGAGAAGAATAAGCAGAACTGTTGGAAACCTCTGGCAGTGAATCTGAAAGTTTGGGTCAATTAGAAGTTAGGGAAGGCAATATTTGATCATTAGAAGAATTTTTTTTTATTATTAATTTAATTTAATTTCTTGGGTTGGTGCTGTCTCATAGAAGAGTGCAAAGAGGAGGTGTACCTGCTGAGAATTTGAGTTTGGACAGCCTTGGCCATCCCCCAGAAATGCAGTATACCAGGCCTCTGTCAATAGCATTTAGAGAAAATTGGAGATTTGGAACTGAAGTCTTAGGTGAACTAGAGATGGTATGTTTTTAAGGGCAGCCAGGCACACAGACATATTCAGTTCAAAGGCAATGGCCAGATAGACACAGTAGTAAAAGTTACTATTCAGTGCTGCTTAGTGTTTATTTATAATCACCTTATTATAAACCTTATAAAATCTCCTTATTTACTGAAGAACTGCTGCAAAGAGATGCACAAAGAGTCTGGAAATCCCTTGACAAACATTTACACAGGAGGTGATGATAAAGCAACAAGGACCTAATAATTAGCACAAGGCTTTTATAGATCATATTTTACTAACAGCTTTATATCTTTGCTCTGCCTTTCAGGAGAATCCTTTATCTTCACACCTGTCATTGTAGATTTACTGTATAATGTAGCTCTCTCTTTTTAATCAGTAAGGGAAATGAAGGGAGACTTATATCCAAAAGCATTAATAGGTAGTGCTCAAAACACCTCTGAACACACATTTATTGAATATTTCAATTTGGCGGTAAAGTCATGCTTAAATGGCTATCTTTGTTTTGCTGTTGATGTATCATATTATTCTCATACACTGATGCAGGTTTATTCCTTGTCTGCCAAGGGCATTATGTTGCCCTTTCACATGTGGAGTAAAGGCAATTTTTTTCCAGTTATATCTCTCAGATAAGCCAAAAGGCAACACATTATTTAGGAACATGATGAAGCTAGTTCTGCTCTCAGAATGCCAGCTGATAACACCGTGTCAAGGTTTAGGGCAGGAAGGGCCACTAGATGAATGACAGAAGCTCTCTATTAGCCCCTCTCCCTTCCCAAAGGAGAAGAGAAGGGGAATAATGGAGAGAGACTTATAGATTGGAAAAGAAACTAAAACAGTGTTAAAGAAAATAATAATAATGAAATGGAATATATACAAACGTATACAAAACCAGTACTGAACTCAGCCCACCTGATGTTAATTATGTCACCATCAGCACTGATGCTGTGTGCAGGCACTGTGGAAGTCCCAGACTGGACTCAGTGGCAGACAGGAACCAAATTCAGAAGCTGGATTCTGGAACTGGATTTAGAATCATAGAATCATTCAGGTTGGAAAAGACCTCTAGGATCATCTAGTTCAACCTTCATCCAACATCTCCCTAACCCTTACACCATGTCCCAAAGCGCCACATCTACCTGTTTTTTGAACACCTCTAGGGATGATGACTCCACCACCTCCCTGAACAGTCTGTTCACTAATCATTCTTTCAGTGAAGAACTTCTTCCTGATATACAATCTAAACCTCCCCTGGTGCAACTTGAGGCCGTTACCTCTTGTCCTTTCATTAGTTACTCGGGAGAAGAGACCAGCACCAGTCTCACTACAACGTCCTTTTAGGTAGTTGAAGAGAGCAATGAGGTCTCCCCTTAGCCTCCTTTTCTCCAGACTAAACAATCCCAGTTCCCACAGGTGCTCCTCATAAGACATATTCTCCAGACCCCTCACCAGCTTTGCTGCTCTTCTCTGCACCCGCTCCAGCACCTCAATGTCCTTCTTGTACTGTGGTGACCAAAACTGGACACAGTACTCAAGGTGCGGTCTCAGGAGTNCACCCCCAGGTCCTTTTCCACCAGGCAGCTTTCCAGCCAATCCTCCCCAAGCCTGCAGCATTGCTGTGGGTTGTTATGGCCAAAGTGCATGACCTGGCACCTGGCTTTGTTAAACCTCATACAATTGACCTCAGCCTATTGCTCCAGCCTGTCCAGATCCCTTTCCAGAGCTTTCCTACCCTCAAGAAGATTGACACTCCTGCTTAATTCCATGTCATCTGCAAATTTACTGAGGGAGCACTCAATCCCCTCATCCAGGTCATCGATAAAGATATTAGGAACACATAAGACCAGGGCTGAAGGCGGAACCACCAGAGCTCTCCACGAACACCAGCCATTAAAGAAGAGCACTTGACCCCTGTGATCCCTCAGCTTTCTTTAGAATATGTCATATATGGGATGGAATACCTTGTTGGTCAGTTTAGAGTCACCTGTCCTGCCTGCTCCTCCCCACAGGTGTGGCCTTTTAAATTCTGCAGCTCCCAACATGGTACACAAGATTTAGCAGTGATCTTGTTCTGCACAGGAGCAAGTATAAGCAAGAGCCTTTCTGCACACCAATCCTTGGTAGTACCTATAAACACAGAGTTCAGGGTTTCAGGTATCTAAAAAAGGAGACGGCTAAAATAAATGACATTTCCTGTCTCATTCTTTTAGAACAAAGTTCAAAAATATTCAGACTTTGCCAAGAGTTTTAAGACCCATTTTGAAGGCTACTCTGTATGGGTAAATATACCAATAAAATAATTAGAATGATCGCTATGTATTCCTTTTAAAATGGTATTTTGACATACAGAGACATTTAGACAGGTCAGATTTCCAAGGCTCTAAGAACCTTTCTTAGATTCAAGCTTTAGTTTAAGTAGGAGCATATGTTTCAATATAATTTGTTTGTTAAATGAAGGGACCTAGAATTCTGAACCATAATAAACTTGAGTGAACTCCTGGGATCCATTTAAGCTTCTTTTTACTAAAGCTCGCAGCACAGCTAACCTCTGCAACATTCTGAGATAGTTGAGTGATATTGCTGCATTAAATGGGAGGTGGAAATGGAGCCTTTTTCAGTAGAATATGGTTAGTTTTGATAATATAAGTTACTATATGTTTTGACAACAATTTGCAAGTGTTGTATAAGCCATGCATATTCCTGGAATAAATCAGCTGGGAGTTGTCTCTAAGGATATATCTTCATCTTTTCTGTAAAAATAGTGTGACAGAATTTTCACTGAAAAAAAAAGAAAAGCAAATCTGATGCTATTGGTGTGTGGATAGGTGGCAGGTTATGGAAATGTCAGTTATTATGGAAACAAAGACTGATTTTTCAGAAAACTATTACTACTACTATTTAAAAATTGTCATTGTTCTATTCCCTTTTATCGTGTTGATATATGAAGGGTCTTGGTCACCATTATGTGAATTTCACAATGTAAATTACAGATAGTGCAATAAATAATTGAAACATAGTACAATATGTAGACAGTAACATACACTAAGAAGGTTGTACAGATCTTGAATACTGTCTTTTACCTTGACTGACATTGTAATGCAGTATGGTAGAGCAAATGGTAATTATATCAGTGTTAGTTGTTTGTAATTTATTTCATTTTTACATATTTTCAGCATAATGGATGATACATTTATTTATGTTTTTAAATGAAAATGTGGATAAATTGGTCTCTAACATATAAACTCAAATACTTTTCTCCTGGATAAGACTCACTTGATCAATCTTGAGGAGTTAAGAGTTGCATCTCCTGAACTACTGATAAGAAATGTAGCCTATCCTAGCTAGAGTGTGCACAAATTGAAATGTGTGTGAATAAGATTCAGTTCATCCAAATAGAAATCACAGGTTCCTCTTTATTATCCTCTGAATGCCTCCTGTTCAATTAAATACATTACCTGCTGGATAATAATTTTATGATTAAATTGTCCAAAAAAAGCACACTCAGTTTTGGACTGTTATTCAGTTGGTCACTGTAATTTTGACCATTCCTGTCTCTTAAGAAGGTTTATCTATACAGCAGCTCACAGCTTGCGCGGGGAAATCCAGTGTAGTCACTGTGACACTAAAGCAGCCATTCATATATTTTTCATTTTGCTGTAACTACTTAATTTTGATAATGTCAATAACTTTATTTCTAGTTGTTTATATTAAGTGATCTGTCACTGTGTTTTGGATTTTAACAACAGTGATAAATCTGGTTCCCTAAAGCACTGGGGGATCACACAAAAGTGGTTTGAAACTGCCCTGGGATGGTGTCTGATGTAATTTCACATTGATTGAACACTTAAGAGGTAGTAAGAGATCAGTCTTCCTCTTCTGTACTTACTTGCAGCATTTCACTAGCTTAATACCTTTTTTCTGTAATCGATGACACTATCCCATTCCAAAGAGTCTCTTCATAGAGCATCATATAATTTTTGTAGTCATAATACAGTTTCCCTTGGCTTTTTGAGCTGAACTCTCCCTACCAGAATGAAAAGTACAATCTCTTTCTTCTAATTTTATAACAATATATGGGGATAAAAGCAGCTCAGAACTGCCATTCAGGCACAGCTGCATGCATGTGGAGGGTAGTACATCAAGCAGGGTAGTGTAGTTTGGAGCAGCCCCATATCTCTCTCAGCAAACCCATCTGCTAGAATCCATAAAAAGTATCAACTGGCATGAATTACCAGCACCTTCAAATACAATTACTTAGGACTAAAATGACAAATGCTGGTAGCTAAGGGCAAAATTCCACGTTGAGGTGTAATAAACTATAAAGACAGTTAACTATATTCACTAGAAAGAGAAATCAGAGCCCCAAGACACATTTGTAATTAAAGATGTCTATTTAAAGTTTTATCTCAGTTTGACCACACAGATAGTTCATGAAGCTGTATGTTTTGTTGCCAAGAAAGTAAGTGGAAATAGTGAAACAAATAGCTTTACAGTAAGAAAATCTATATCCCTGTTACAAAACAAAATTATTTGATTGGTAAATCTGCCTGGCAGATACGACTTCAGAGAAGGTCCCCAAAGAGATGATAATTTCAGATGAATAATGACTGTCTACTTTCAGCGTCTTTGCTAAAAATCTTGTTTCACAGTTCAGTAAAAAAAGAAGCACTTGCCTGCATAAATAGTGTTTATATGAGAGCCAGCTCGTCACTTGTGGTCTTGTGGGTCTTCCCACCTCTGGGAAGTACTAAGTAGCAGAAGAAATGCCACTGCATCCAATTAAATTGCTTGTGCTAGTGAACTTGACAATGTTAATTTAATGATAACCTAGACAGCTAGACCACGACAGCATCTCGTGACCTAAGTCCTTAGACTAGACATATGACTACTACCCATGTCCTTTTTCCCTTACTTCTCAAAATTATCCCTTAATCTCGTATTATAGTAATCCAAACCATTTTGGTCCACAAGATCTACTGAGAGTATTCCATCTCATCCACATTTCTGTTGCCATATAGAGCAACACTTGCCATATAGACCAACTCTGTTGCTGACTGGCAGTGAAAAAGAGTGGCAAATCTCAAAAAGATGGCTGATAGTGGCTGAGTATATCCAAACTGTAATGAACTTTCTTGACATTACGGGATATAAGAGAGATATCATGAAAAAAAATCAAACTGTCACAGAAATAGAAAGGCCTCACATTTGCATATGGATGCCTGCATTTTATGTTTATATTGTACACTTGTGTGCTAGTCCTTATTTGTCTGCAAGCTTTTTTTTATCTATGCTGTTTGTTAAAGCTCCAACCTACAGCTCATATTTTATAGCAACACTCAAGACATGAAGGCTTGTTAGTCAGACATGATTTTGTAAATATGGAAAGCATATGCTATATATAGATATAATGATAAGGAATTGTGAATTACAAGCCTAGCTTGATACTGAGGTTTTCTTTGGTGGCCTCATGAACCATGACAGTGTGTTCTTGTCGCGGTCGGGCGCCCAGAG
>VZZY01011394.1:191-59661 GCA_013400335.1 Eurystomus gularis
CGGTAAGGGGGGGGGGGGGGGGGGGGGGGGGGCCTTGGGATCAGGGGGAGTGTAAAAATAACAGACCGATCCGGCCGCTGTCGTGACGGGCGGGAGGCTGGGGTGCGTGCGGCAAGCCCTGCTCCTGCGGGCCGGCGCGCTGCGGCGTCGCAGGCAGCCCTCAGCCGCTTGGGAAACGCTGCTGGTGAGTTCTTGCGGTGCACGGCTGCCCCGGACGCTTGAAATGGGTCAGCGAAGATACTCCAATTGTACGTGAAAAGTTCATATTAAACTGTGGTTTTGCCTGTTTTAAACGTAAACCAGGAGCGCCCCTCCCGCCCTCTCCTTTCCCCCAGCTGTTGCTTTTAGAGATTTTTAAGGCTGTGCAAGTAACTTGGCAAACCAAAGTTGACCTTCAGTGTGTTGGAATAGACCTTACTGATGCCAGAGGGATGTAAACGTGCCTTATATACTTGTAAACGTGCACTAAACTGAAGCCTAAAGATGAGTTTGACTTCCTTGAAAATTACTTATCTGGATTAACACATTAAAATTCATTTTGGAGGTACCTTTGGAAATGAGTTGGTGCTTGCACTGAAGAGAATAGCCATGTCTTTGGGGATGTTCCACTAACAACAGATGGCCAAGCTTGCTGTTGAAAGGCTTTTGTAATGGAGCAGTCTGGCTCAGTTTTGAAAGAGGGTCAGGGCAGTAAACATTCAGTGCAAATGCTTTTTGTTCGTGGCCCTTGTGACACAGCTTGCCTTCCTAACAAGTGAGAATGGTAATGTGTGCCGAGACCTTCCTGTAAGAGAGATCAGCCTGTGATTCTGTGATGCCCCTGTGGGCTATTAAGCCAAATGGGTACCACCTAGGATTCTGCAGTGCATTACTGCTGTAACGCATATAGATGCTGTTGGTCGGTCTTCACACTGCATTGTGCAAACTTGAATTTTAGCATGTATAAGAGTGGTGTGATACAGTTTGTATGATCTAGACAAGTAAGGGCAGGAGTCTCATGCCTTCAGTCATGACATGGAGCCCCTTGTTTCTCATGTAATCATAATTTGGTAGGGCTGATTATGGTAAGAATTAGAAGTCAATTCTTAGCAAAGTTTGGATACAAGTTTGGTAGCATGGAACAAAACTCTATGGTAGAATTTAAGTTGAACTTTTTGAGAATGCCTAGCTTTAAAAAAATAATAAAAATTGATGCTTTTTTAATGCTCACTATAGGTGTTATGAGGAGCTACCTGCTGGCCTCTGGGTTGCAATAGGTAGCAATTGCTGTCATCTGGGGTTAGAGTGTAATAATCAAGCAGCTAGCCCAACCAGTCACAATAACTTCTATGAGTTGCTGCTGAAGTATACTTAGCCATATTATATTTATGTGAAACACCTCAATGCAGCTACATGTACAATTTTGGAGTTTGCAGGAGTCATGGTAATCTTTTAGATATCAATTCCAAATTTCCTCTAAATACAGCTGTATAGCAGACCAAGCAGGTATGTTGGAAGTTTTTTAATGGTCTCCTCACCCCGTGAGATTGAAGCACATTTATAAATGAGTTTGCCACAGGCAGCTGTTGGCAAATGTTGATTAGCAAATGGCTTATGCTAAATTTGTTTTCAAAAACAAGTGTAGCTCGGTGCTATTGGTTTGAGCTGATACTTGGCCTGACACCAAATTCAACATCTACCATCACAGTGTAGATAAGAATGGCTCCTGGTGAAAGGCTGAACTGCAGAAGATGAAATGCCTGGGGTTTAAATAAAGGTCAGAACACCCCGGGCCTTTGTTCCAAGGAGTAGCCTTTTCTTTAGCATTCGTTAGGCTGAATTTCCCCATGACTGTGTGGTAAAGTGGTCTGCCTGTGGTTCAGGAATAAGCCTCAGTGACTTGAGGAAAGCTGCTCTGGACTGTCTATGCAGATTCTGGGGCTGGAGCATTCTCATATAATACACACAATTCGGAAAGCAAGTCTTCCCTTGCATTCGTCTCTGCAAGCATATTGTGAGCTCACCTGGTAGAGTTAGACCCACAAAGGCATGGCAGGAGGAGGATGGGTACTGAACTAATCCATCTGTGGCCAGATGTGATCAGCTGTGCTAGTGTTTATCACATGTGTTGCACCATGCAGGCACAGTATTTCTTAGGGTGTGGTTTCTTCAGAAACTTAATCCGGAGTAATTGAAGGTTGCTAGTGAGCTAGTAATGGGCCTCATTTTCCCCAGACTGCCTGTTCTCTCTTCTCTCACTCTCCATTTCATCCTCCCTGCTGGCACTGGCATTCACCAATCGAGGGTGAGTTAAGAACAAACTCTTCTTTTTGCTTGGTGATTTTTCTTTTTTTTTCTTTTTTTTTTTTCAGCATCCTGTGTTCAGAAACCTCATGGCTGTGCACACTGGTGCCAGCACAAAGATAATGACAGGAGCGGAGCAGAAGGGGAACCAGACTACCTCTTTGTTTAAGTAACCTTGGAGCAAGCACCCTTGGTGTTTATATAGGTCTCCTAGACTGGGCAACACACCAAATCCTGAAATAAGTCCAGAGGCCGTGGCTGACCAAACACCAGTGTGTTTCTGTTAGCCTGGATATTCTTGATGACTCCTGCTGTGAGAGGGGTTAAAGTCAGGACCTACTGTTTGGAAAACATACTTTATACATAGGACATACTTCCCTTGTTCATCTGAGGCAGCTAGGGACTCCACCCACTTTCTCCAGGTCTGATGTGGTAGAATGTGTTCTCTCTGAGATGGTCTCATACTTAGGCTAGCTGAGGATTTGAATCCTGAATGCTTGAAAGTTTGTTAACGAGCACACACATTTTCAGTTTCTGATATTAAGAGTATAGTTTAAAAGTACCATGGTAACACTCTGCTGGTAGTGTTCCAAAGGCCATCACCACAAAAAAAAAGTTAAAATATTTCATATTCTGTAGCTACATGCCTTGAATTTCTGTCAGTTGTACTAAAGTCCTACAGAACACCTCAGAAGAACTACCATGATTTGAACTTCTGGCTAGAGTACCTTGTTTGGGTTGTTTTTTGTATCTTGTTTCCTTAAAACAGGTGGCAGCAAAGCTAGTCCTGTCTTTTTTAGCATTTGTCATTATGGGGGAAAAAAGCATGTGAGCTTGCCTCGAGGATGGAGAGCAAGACAGAGTAGGATGGAAAATTGTTGATGTAGCTTTCCTGACACAACAGTCTAACTCTGTAGGAGAAATGGGAGCATTCAGGTCCTTATTCATTGTGTTATTAGTAAAAAAGCTTGATCAGAGATAGTAAGAATGCACATACATTTGAATGACTTAAATATCCACCTAAAAGCTGACTTTTTTCATATTCTTTTCTGGGGGAGTGTTGCTTAGCAGTGCTTTATCTAATGCAATAAGGTTGGTTTGCATTGTGCTAATTTTGATAGGGAACGGTTGGTTTTAGATGGGAAAAGGAGAGCAAAAGAGCTTTTCCAAGAGTGTTCTGGTTTGGACTAGATAGCAGGGTCATCCTCCAGGAAAGAACAAACAAAAGTCAGAACCTCTGACCACACAGTTCAGAGATCGTTCTGAAGGCCTGGTTTCCTTTTTAGCAAATAGCAAGCAGGGCTGTGTGAAAAATAGAGGTGGCCAAAGCCTGTTAGGGCCCTACTTCCTTGGCTCCCTGAAAGGATATGCAGTTTTACTAGTCCATTTCCAAGTGAATGGTTGTTAACATTCCAAACAGGCAAGCAAACCACTCAACTAATTCTCATTAGCCTCTTGGTCCTTAGCTTAGTAAAAGTAGCAATTAAGCTGTGTAGAAGGTGTCAGACCAGGCAGCAGCAGATGGTGGTTGAGGTGACAAGAGCAGTACTAGGGACCAGGACAACCTGGTTCCCAGCACCTGTGCCCATCTTCTTGTGATGACTAGTCCCTGTTTCCTTCTACCTGCTTTCACCATTGCTATAACAATGACATGACAAAAGTTTTTGCTTTCCGTGGTAGAAGTGAAAGTATGGGTTGTTTTTTTTTCTCACCTCCAGGAGGTAACACGTCTTTAAAGATGATAGGCTGTGCTGCTAGTGTCAGCAACCTGGGTTTGAGTCCCAGGTTTTCAAGTGTAGCGACTGCTTTTCCAGATTCTTTTGAAGGCAGACAAAAATATAAGCAAGTGAATCGTGATACATGTTCTTTTGTCTGAGAGCTGTATTCACAGGGAATATACTGATATAGATCCCTTTCAACCCAACCCCTTCTATGATTTTATGATGCGGCTTTTTTCCTCTTCCCCATATTGTAATTACTCTCCCATAACAAGAGCTTGATTATGATTGCTGATGAAAGCAGGGTTAGGACCGATGTTGAACGTGTTTAAAAAAAAAAACCAAACTGTCCTCATCCAAACAAAGCAGCATCAACCACTTGTGTGTGCAGATACATGAACATTTCATTCTGGTAGCAGTACAGGAGTCAAAGTTCCCTTAAATGAAATGTTCCTGTTAAAAAAACCCTAAATAGATCCTGCATTTTTATTTTTGGCCTACAAGTAGGCATTGTGCTTTTCATCTAATTTCCTTGTTAGTTTTTTTTTTTTAATTTTAATTACTCTTTATCCTATTAAATCAGAGTAGCAATTCCTGCAGCTTTGTTTCCTAGCTCTCTCAAGCATATTTAAATATTCATCCTAAAGTAAGCGGTAGGAGTTTTTCTAATATCTTTGGAGAAACCTGGATTTGCTTCCTTCTAGCAAGCTATACCATCACCTGTACACTATCTCTTTTCAGATGTCTTCAGATCTTACTTTTCCCAGATTCCTTTTTTGTTCTCCTGATTGCCATGTCTTCCAGAACTTCATTCCCAGTTCCTGTAACATGCTTTTAATATTCCACACTACTACATCTGTGTTCCCAATTGTGTTTATATGTAAAACCGGACATAACTGCAGTCAGCTGGATCATCTGTGGGAGTATGCTTTGACTCCAGTCAGACTTTCTCAGCACCAGTAAGGATATCCTAAACTCAAGAGAAAAAAAATCTGTTTTGGATTCTATATCCATTAAAAACTTGCAAAACATTTATTTACATTTCTCTCTTGCAAGCTTACTGCTTTTCCTTTTGGCATGTCATGCCACTTCTGCAGTTACCTGAAGTGTTTTCTGTTCTGAGTCATTTGGTTGAAATTGAGTAGACGACAGCTCTTCACCTCTGTGCTTGGGCCCTTAACTTGGAGCAAACTAATGGAGCTCTGTCCTGAGTACTTCTACATCATGAGATGTGGCTTAGGACATAAAGAAATTCTGTCATCCTTCTCTCTGAGATCTCTCTGTGCATGATACTAAATAGGAATATGTTAGCCTGCTTTGTATGTCTGTTAACTGTCATGCTGACCCTAAGGAGTGAAGCTTCAGCAGCAGGGGTATGGGTTGTACAGCTGGAGCTAAAGAATGTAAAGTGTGTGGAGCAACAGTTTCCTTTATGAATCAGGCAAAATGGGAAAGATTGCCACATGCCTTCTGGCAGTGCTCCCAGCTAGCTGCCCTGTGCCACACCTGCCACAGCAGGCACGCAAGCTTCCTTCTTACTATGTATGCCAATAATTTTCGTATTATTCTATGAATAACTTTAGAGATAAGTGGTTATTGAACCCTGTATTGGTTGCCAAGATTCATCAGAGATTCGTTCCTCTTTATAGCTGCTGCTCACTGCTTTCAAAAATACTTGGACATCTGGTCTCAGTGAGGCCCTGTGTGTTGTGGGCCTTAAAGGATCAGACTCTGCTGAAGCTGACAATGGCTACTAAATTCTGCTTTTGCCAGCTCATTGCACTTTTTTTGACAATGTAATTTCCTTTCATTGTGCTAGAGGCTTTTTCTTGGCTGATGTTTTTCTGCATAGTGCAGAGATATTTTTGTTTTATCACCTGTGCTGCAGATATCAGTGCAGTTGTGTAGATCTCAAGCTTAACAGGCAGCTTGTCTCAAAGGCACCACTGGGATGTTTTGGGCAGTGTAAGCCATATTGTGTTCTGCTCTGTTACCAAACACATGCGCTGGTTTGTGGCATGAAGGTCCCAAATGGCAAAGATGAGGAGGAAAATAATAGTAAGGTTTCTTGTGATGTTACAGGGCAGGCATACACCTCAAACTGCAGTTTAGTTTTGTACTGGGAAGTTTGTGTCCTTATCTTCTCCCAAGATGAAGAGCAAGTTATACAAGATGTAACTTCCTTTCCAAAAAAATCTTTATGAATGTGGTGGCAAAGCTGCAAGGCTTGGTAACCTCGCTGAATAGAAGACACAGGCATACCAGTGATGCTCCAGCCATTCTGCGGTAGGATTGTGGAACACCTATCAGTGTTATACTTCGTTAAACAAGATGTATGGCTGCTTTGTCTAAAGTGATTCAATGACCAGTATGTGCTGTGGAAGGGGTGGTGGTCAAAGGTGTTTCTGTCCTAACACGCTCTGAGCTTGTGGATTTCTTTTCGTAAAAGTTGATGATGCTAATGGCTGTCTTGGGGGAGCTCTGCCTTCTTTCTTCCCCCCCAAGGTTGCTGCCAAGCAGAAAAGTACCTTTTGCAATGTGAAATGCTTCACTCTTTTTTTTCTAGTTGCAAAGATAATGTCCTTAAACAGGATGCATCATCAGCTGGAAAAAGTGACTGAGGCTGTGTAATGCAGCTTTTTGCAGGCTGTATACTGACAATACTATAGTTGCTCAGAGATCAAAGCTTAATGGCATGAATTGAGCTCAAATGTCGCAATTATTATTTTAGCAGGATGTTCTATTACCTCTGGATTCTACTAGAGAAGGACTCATTCTTTGAGAGCCAGAAAAAAAAATACCTGCTAATATGGACTATGGATTTTTGGACATTGGCCGTGATAAAGCAAATCAGCTTTTGTGCTTGTTTTTGCCAGAGAATGGACTCGATTTTGGCACTTTTTTTGTATGGGGAAAGTAGGGGACGTTCAGTCTTAATGCTGAAAGTTGAAATGCTTCATGCATTTCACAACCTCTCAGTGGAAGCTGGGTTTTTCTAACATAGATGACTGAATTTAATCTTGAGTCTTATACTTGACATTTAAGCAATTCCTCTTTAAGTGCATGCCACAGTCTTTTGCACGTGCTTTTCTTTGGGTCAGTCTATCTGTGGTACATGCAAGCTTGACATCTGCTGCTGCATTGGAGCTGCGCTTGTTTTCACCAGCAAGCTTTTTGAGCATTCTAGAATTAATGAGAACTAGTTGTTGTGGTTATTCTGGTAGACAGACATTGCTCCCATGTGACTTGGGACAGGTTTTCAAAACAGCTTGGCACCTTATGTCACAAGGTGAGATTATAAAACACCAGCCATTTCTGAAAATCTGGTTTTGTGTAAGTGTGGAAAACATAGTCCAATTTGTATCGTGGACTGCTTTGTAAGCTAGTGCTTGACACTTTGGGAAACTATCTCCTATGATTTTTTTCAGATTGGTAGTGATGGGTCCACCTGTGGCCCAGAAATACTTCTTAGGAGTTTGGCTTTGACAGAAGAGGGAAGATGGACACTCTGAAGAGTTTAGGGCCAGGGATTTCAGTGCTCATTATGTTAGTTCTGGGCCAGGTCTTTCAAAATGATTACCTGCTCAGCTGTTCATAGTGGAGCATTCAGAAAGGCTCAGCATGTAATATGCTGACTTTTGAAAAATCCATTTGCTCTGTTCTAGTGCCAAAGCTAAATACCTTTAAGAAACCCCTTGCCACTTTGCCTGAATAGCTGGGAAGCCAGATTTCTGCCTGTAACATGACATTATATTAGTTCTGACTCTTGCCAGAGCAAGGTCCAGGTTCTCTCCTCTGTGTAGTACTTTAGTGCAGCAAGCAGAACCTCGTACTGGGCTCAGTTTATGTCACTAGTTGTTTTAATAGCAGCAGTTAATGCAGGTTGTGAATAGGTATTTCATTTTCAAGCTGTGCTGAAGGGGGTGAGTTGAGACACTGTGTCTTGGTTTTGTGTGGACCAGAGGTGGCAGGTCACTAGAGTGATCCCATGAGGCTGTTTCGTCAGCTTCCTGATGTTTTGGCACTATCCTTTAATATTGTTTTTACAGAAGTTGGTAAGGTCCTCAGAGAGGGAAAATGAGTTGAACTGGTTGTGAATTATCATGAAGGTGGATCTTAAAGTGTTTGTCATACAAATCATTGTTATTTAGAAGGCAGATGGATGGCCATGTTGAAAGCAATGTACTAGTTGCTTTCAGTATTAGTAGGCACTGGAGAACAAGGCCAGAACTAGTTTACTACCTAACCTAAGGCCAAGTAGTCAGCGTGTCTAAAGTGACGTAAACTAGTGGAGAATCTTGCCAAGAATTGTCACCCAAATATTGTTTGTGGTCCCAATTAAGTTCTTGCCTGCTGACTCAGAAGCTCTCCAATCACATTGTTGTCAACAAGGACTTGATGTAAACCCTGTGACGTGACCTGAGTGATTTTTTTTTTTTGAAGAGGAAAGCATTTCTCACTGAATAACTCTTCAGATGGAATGGGTAACCTGTTGTCCAGTACTCATTTGGCAAATGGGAGAGAAAGGTCGTATGTGGGGAGGTTATGAAAGACCTGCTTCTAGTGTCGGTGTGGCTCCACTGATAAGTCCTGTGTCCCAGGCAGAAGGCAGTAGGTTCAAAGCTCACACCTCCACTGCTGATCCTGCATTGCCTGTGACTGCTACAGAGTCTAGCAGTGCTTAACGCAGGAGACAGACGTGTGGGATCTGGTGGTTATATTCTCATCTCTGCTTTTGCTTTGATTGTGGCCTCAGGTGAGTTGCTTGAACTCTAGGTACTGCTAACACTTTTCATTGCACCTTTTTGTAACTTAGTTCAGGCTCTTTGGCTAAAAGATTACTTTAAAAGAGAAATACTGTTTCTCCTATAAAATCATTGTTGTTTGGGTGGTAGTTTCCCCTCCTACCTAGAGCTGCAGTAGATATCATAAGTTTTAGAGGTGGGAATGTCAGAGTTGTTTCTACAGGTTTTGCATGAGTTATTTTGTCACAGAATGGACATTACATCTGATTCTTTAGGCACTGGTTGTTTCTGCGATGAATATTATCTCCAATTATATCTCTAGCAGGAGGATAAAAAATTGGTTACGTTTGTCTACAGCTGTTCTTTATCTAGCCTAATCTCAACAGAATTGCTGTTTTTCTTTCTCCTTTAGTCTTATTTGAAGTTGCACAGAGGCAAAGTGCTTTTTCCTTTCTGGGAATTGTGGAAGTTAATGGTGAAGGTGTCCTTCAAATACTTGTGCATTGAGAGCTTCTTATGGCCTTGCACAGTCATAGGTTGTACAAAGTGGATGTAGTTGTGCAAGAGTAAGTCTCTTGGTTGTAGCTACTATGCTGGAAGAAGTGAAATGCTGGTAGTCTGCAGAGAAGTGACCAAGATGTTGGACTTTGGTTTGGGAGGTGTAGGTTTAATTCATGAGTCTTGGCTTAATCTGCACCTCTGTTACCCAAATGCCCATCCAGGCCACTAGTTCTCTGATGTTTGTCTTGTTTGAGTCAGAATGTCAGTTTCAGGTAGGCACTTTTATTCTGCCTTGGTATTCATAGTCCTCATGGGAACCTGGTCTCACCTGATGGCAATAGCATATGGAGCACTGGGGGACTTTGGCCTTGGATCTAGGCTTTGCAGAGTTGACATGGCTCATGATATTGCTTGCTCCACAAGATGAAGCCTAATACTGCCTAAAGAAAGTGGAATTTTATAACATTTCTCAGCATTCCGCCCAAAGGACTATATTTTTTATGAAATCTGATGTTTGTTGCCCCTTTACTTCCAAAGTATGTCTTGTTTGATTTCATGCACACATAGGCAACACCTACTGAAATTAATAAGGTGTACCTTTCATCTGAGGCAGAAAGCCTAAAGTGCTATAACATGTATGTTTATGGAAAAGGAACAGCACTGACTCTAGTAGCTCAAACTTTTGCTACATCCAGCAAATAATGTCTTTTTCCTCTTGTAAGGGCATTGTCTCTAGATATTAGATTGATACTCTCCATGGCTGCTTGGTCTGTGGAGAGCTGCCAGTGGTGGTAGCTTTTGTGATGTGGACAGTCTAACCAAGAGAACGGTACAGAGGCTGCTTACTGATTTCATGGATGTCACTGAACTGTCATCAACTACTAAAAGCTTTTAGCTCTGCTGACCAGGATTTGGTTTAGGTCATTGCTGAAGACATAGAAGATCTACAGCCTCTTGTCAGAATCCTGAAATGTTCTGGTCTCATAAGGTTTGACGAGTTTGCTTTGTTCCCTGCCTAAATACTGATTTCTTCTCTAGGGAAAAGGGGTTTTTTTGCCCCAACAAGAGAGCAAACAGCTGCATTGTTTGCAGAAAGCTGCTTTTGAAGGCTGTTTTATGTTTACTTAGTACAGACACCAGGAATGGGGGTTGGGAATTGATTCTCTGCCAGTTGAGCTTTTTGCCTCTTTAAATCTACAGCTGTAAAAATACATTGCTTTGTATTTAAGATGGATTGGGTCTGGAGACTCTTGGCATACCAGCTAATGAACTTCTCAATAGCCATTCTACTTCCAGGTAGTGGGTAGCACTGATCTAGAAAGAAAGGTTGGTCAAAGTGTTTCACTGTCAGCGTTTTCAGAGGTTGCTCTGTAGCCTAGCTTTCTCTTAAGAGTAATTTTCATCTACTGAGGTGGAATTGCAGCCCTGTAGGTCTGGAGGCTGTGCAGGGTTTCTTTGGCAGGGGGAAATGTCACATGCAGGGAATCCTCTGCAAAGGCAGACCATTTGACAAGCATGTGGACTTTGTGCTTTAATTCTGCTGGTGAGTGTTGTGGCTGCTGGTCTGGGTGAGTGGAGAAGGTCCTGAGCAGGTGTTAGAACTTTGCTGAGAGCAAAGCAGAAACCCCAGGGTGGATCAGCAGTATGTGCAGATTGCTCTACATCTCCTGGAGAAATGGTGAAGCAGAGCTAGACAGAAATAGGTTTCTGGATGATGAAGAGAAGTAAGCTTGATGCCTCTAGGCTGAAAATTACTGCATATTAATATCTCTACCTCTAGGAAAACTTGTGTTGTTTACATAATGAAAAGATTGGATGTGAAAATTGGATGTCTTACACAAAGACCTCTTTACAACTAAGTTGCACTGTTTGTTGCAGTTGAGGGAATTCTTCCTTCTTTCACACAGTGAGTGCTTTATAAAAGCAGGAGATTGCACTTTAAAAGGGTAAGTCCAGTACTGGCAGATACAAATGTCCATTCTCTTCAGCAGAGCTGTGGTACTTTCACATAACGCAAAACTTATGCTGTGGTGATGAATTCACACAGCTTTTCTCATTCTGGACAGCAACAGTATTGCTGCTTTAGGCAGTTCCGGATAAGTGTCAGGAGTGATCATTAATACCTGCTCTTAGTTAAAAATTTTACTTAGGTGGCATGCAAAAGCCTGCATTGGAAACTAGCTGGTATTTGTGTATTTTGGCACTGCAGCACTAAATGGCAAGTTGGATTTCCCAGCTATGTTGAACTTGTCAGACTAGTCTGAAGTGGGGGTACAGATGGACTTCAGCTCCATGGACTGAGCTGGGAATGTTGGATCTAGCAGTTTTCTGTATCTCTGGATTGCAGTTCTTGCCTGTTGTCAGCTGGAAGAACTCTGGAAGGGTGCTGACTCATTTTCCTCAGAGATTCTTAGTTTGCAGAGCTTTCTCTGATGCATTAGCAATTTAGGTGGACCTGGTTAACTTGTATCAGCAGTGAACCAAATATGTCAGCCTTTATGGATCAAAATCAGACAGCTCTAGGCATCAACAAACCTGTATTATACAGCCTGTAACCAGTACTGGGAAGAGTATGTCTTTCAAGCTGTTGCCCCAGCATGACTGGAAGAACTGGGCATGCTTCTGGTTTAGGTTTTGTGCTCCTGGTGATTAGCCTAGTGTTACGTCCTGTCCCCTATTTTAATGTACCAACTTAGCTGGTAATGGCTACATCTGGGTGAGGTTTTCCAGTTTTCAGACACAGACCTTACAAGTTGGTAGTTTTGCTTCATTTGAAACTTGCATCCAGGCAAACTGGCTTTATTTGATGGCCAGAATATTTATTTTGTTCCCAGTAAAGATTAGCTGAACTCTGAGCCAGAGTCCAAGCAGATGGCCACAGCTGAGTCTTCGTGGCTGCATAGGCTTCTGATCAGCTGAAATGTGTTAAATGATCAAATATGTGCCCTTATCTCACTACAGTTTGGTAGTGCAATGTGAAACCTACAACCTTTATAAAGCAATGTTTCTGCATTTTGGTTCCTGCAGACTGACTGCAACTGTGAGAAACCAGTGTCTGTTTTTTCACTGACACGGATTAAACCAGCAACCCTGTGATTAGTTTAGACACTCGACAGACTGCTTCAGATTTTATTATGCCTCTGTGCAGGGTATTAAGGCACAGGAGCTGGGTGTATTTCCATTGATGAGAATACCAAGGGTCTCTTTGGCTCTGCCTGGGATCCTTTCTGCACTCCTCCTGTGGTGCCTTATACTTGTGGATGCTGGAAAGCAGTGGAAAGTAGTTTGCAGAAAGTTGATGTTGGAGGGGGAGAATATTGGGTGGGTACTCTGAGCACCTTTCTGAAGATTAAATCTGTTGTATAAGTGATTGTAGAAGGTTGTGCAGTCCATTCCTGTCCTCTCCTTCTGTGTGCCGGACTTCGCCAGTAGCTGCAGGATTGGACTCAGGCAGAAGGCTTGTGTTTCATGGCATTCTGGAGAACAAATGGAGATCTGTGACCCACAGACAAGGATCCTTGTGGAAAAATACTTGAGAAGAGCAATTCTAGTGTTCTGTGAAAGATTTTTTTGCACCAGGCTAGCGGTCACAGAGTGCCTGTGCACTACAGGATTAGCAATTCAGGTTGCTCAGTAGGGCAAGTCAAAGGCTTGTTGCTGAATCTCCTGTATCCTGAGGAAAAATAGGTCCATGGAGGGGGTACAAGGAAAGGGTGATAATATTCCCTACTTAATATCATCTCTGAGGTACATGTTAGTTGCAGCTTTAAATATGTGATACTGACAGGTAGAGGTGCCACAAAGCACCCCATATCCAAGTGGGTAAGCAAAGGTGTTTTTTGGGTCCATGAGTATGAGTGCAGTCCTTAGCAGCCAGGGTTTGTCTTCTCAGATTGTCCACAAAGGACAGGTTTTTTCCCTGCTGTGGATGTGCTATTAGCCTGTCCAGTGCCTCACTGAGTGTGTTTGGGAATTCACTATCTACTAGCCAGATGTCTGTGCAGCTGTGATGTGTTAGTACCAGGGTGCTCCAACCAGCACAAAGCACTGGGCAGGGGAGGAAGGTTCTGCTGTCAGACCAACTGGGCATATCTCTGTGAAGGGGCATCTGTAGAGGTCATGTCAGTGAAGTTAACAGCAGTACTTAGGAGAAGTTAATGAGCCCATGCTGACTGTACGCTCAGCTGCCTGTGTGCTGACATGAGGTTTAATTTGTAGGGTTTTGTAGGTATCTGTTATTATTCTTTGCTTCCCTGTATTGGTATTAAGAAGCACTGTTGGTGTGTTGTGATACTACAGTGTAATTACCCATAGAACTCAGTGTAATGGGTTTAATTGTTTTTTGTTAGTCATGTTAGGGATTTTTTTGTAACAGAGACCTACATTATTACAGACAAGTTTTTAATCTGCAAGTCATTTTAATAATGGAATTTACTTTTGGATGAGATATAAGGTCACAAGTGTTCATTAACTCAAAGCTCACATCCAGAATTGCCATTTATCATCCACTCTTACTCCAATGTAGGACTGGTTGGAGCATTTCTCAAGGAAGTCTTATGTTTCTAGCATATTTATGGATTTTTGGGAACCTTTTCAATGCAGTTTGCAATTGGGCATGCAACTCTGAATCATAGGCTAGGGTACTGATATGTTGGACACTATGTTGGAGATGATTCTCTCACTGCATGTTTGAATTGGCTGATAGCTGTCCTGTCAACACTAAGCCTGCCAACAGTGTATTCAAGTACAAAAATGAGAATTAATTTGATGAGGATTAACTAAATTCCTGGGTGGACACTTCCTAAGAATAAAACTACTCTTAATCTGAAGCTGCCTTCAACTCAAAAGTAAATTAAGCTACACCACATTAATTCTGGAAAAAAGGTTTAATGAAGTTTAACTAATGTACTGTAAGCTCACCTTTCCATTTGATTGAGTCTTTCTGGAAGTCTGTGTGTGTATGCCTATACCATGCTGCTATTAATAGCCACCAAAAGATAAATGTATTTTTTAACTCTACACTTTTTCATACACTTGCAAGGTGCATTCTAAATGCACCCAATCTACAACAGTAGTGGAGGCTGGGTGGTTGCAAGACCTGAACACTGACTCAACAGCAATTTTCCACTCACTTTATCCAAATAGGAATGACTGCAGGGTCATTCTTTGTCACTGACCTTCAATGAAATGAACGTTTCTCCCTTGCCTTGTTAAATGTATAGCATTTTCTTCTACAAGTGGTGGTGTTGACTGGACTTCAAAACAAAGGCTTTCCTAATTTGGCAGCAGGCTTTTCACCATCATAAAAGTAAATATGGAAAGAACCTTTTTTTTTAAAAAAAAAAAAAGGTTAAATTTTGTGGCTCAGTCTTATTCAGAGGCATCTTTAAATCAGCTTTCAAAGCCTTTGTTGTTTTTTTTTTAATCCTTGTTCTGGGCTGCTCTTGCTCTTGGAATATTGGGCAGGAAGGAAGAAAATTGTTGTCCTGTGGGTATTGCATTCTTTTGTGCTTTGGGCTCTGGGGTAAGAGACAGTCTTACAGTACGAGTCTAAATCTGAGCTTACTGGTACCCATGAGACTTGGCTGCAGTGCCACGACTTGGCTTGCAGGGGCAAGAAGGCAGTGCTGGGGAGTGCTGTGGGGGTCTGCAGGGTTATATGGGGTCACAGAGGAAGCCTCTGCCTTTCTATGTCTTGTGGCCTTTACTGTTCTGACTGACACAGCTTTTCCCTTTCCCTTCTTGCCCTTCCAGTTAATGCCCAGCCACATCTCTGTGTACTGCCACTGCTGCTGCACAAAGGGAGCTCCTAGGCTTTTCTGAGGGAAGATGGCTTTCTGGACGCAGCTGGGATTGCTGCTGTGGAAGAACTTCACCTACAGAAGAAGACAGACTGTAAGTATTAGCCAAAGGGTTTTTTGAGGACTAAGTTGTAGTCTTGCATCTTACTCCTCAAGCAAAACATGGAAACATCCTGTATCTTAATGTTTTACCTCAAGTGGTCCCTGGTAGAGCAACGGTTCTGCCTTTGGAAAGACCCAATTCAAACTGGAGATTGGTGGGTGGACAGAAACCAAAGGGCTTGAATGTGCTTAAGACTTCTGCCCCGAATGGAAGATTGAGAGTGTTGGAGTACTGAAACACTTGTGTCTGACAGAGAGGGTGCATGACCGCTGTGTGCAGCAAGAAAGATATAAAGTGAAAATCTGTGCTATGACATGCTCCATTCTGCAGGTGAGGCACTGCCAGATTCCAGCTACGTGTGCTCAAGTGTAGGAGCTTTTGAATGCTGCAAGCTGCAACAAGAGCAACAAAATTCTGCCATTCCTACTGGCAGAAGTGATGGAGGCAATAGCAGGCATCTTCAGTCTCTTTAATCAGGGAGAGAATCCCAGGCCTGTTGTGTAACTTTACAACAGGAGGTACCGTTTAAGTAGTGGGCATGAGATATGTTCTTGCATTGGCATGGAGACAAATCCAGACAACTGATGTTCTTCTACCAGGATGCATTCTGATTAGTTTAAGTGCTAGCCTCACCATCTGTTAGCAGTATGGGAATGTACCTGTTCAGGTAGACAGTATGCAACAAGAGTTTCTTCCTGTGGTGAGAAAGGCATAGGACCATGAATTCAGTATGGTGTTCTTATGAAAGTTCTTCTGTCTTTACATTAATGAGACATCATTTGGTGCTGTAACTACTGCAGACATCTAAATACCAGAGAAAATGTGCTATTTCCTCTCCAGAGATTTAGAGGAAAACTCGGTTGGACAAGGGCATGTCCTGTACAACTAGCCTGTGCAGAGGATCTGGCCTGTTAGATCTGACCTTGAGGAGGTATGAGGAGGGAATGTGAAGGGAAGATGAGTTACTGAGGTGGTGAGTGGAAAGTGGTCTCTCTTGATAAGCTTTCTGAACCCTGCAAATGTCAGGGTGCTTGCCAGCTGGTTGAGGCTGGGTTGTTTTAGAAATCTGGAGTCACAAGGGAGAGGAGGCTATCATATTAACTACTGGAGATGGAGGCTGTCTCTGAAGTCATTACTCAGGTGTCTGAAGCTTGTTTTCTTAGGATTTGTCCAGTGAATTCAGAGCTGGAATTAGTCCATTCTTAAACAAAACCAAAGGAGGATCATGGCATCTTTGACTTTTCCTGTATACCTCTGTGGTTCCAGAGCTGCCAGTGACAGCAGGAATTTCTGTGTGATTTGCATGTTTTTATGCTTACCCCAGGAGCCTTGATCTCTCAGGACAGGACTGCCCAGCTGAGAGATTATGGGCTGTCAGCTGCAAGGAGCAAGGCTATCTGCTCTCTGGGTGTATGGGCTGGCATCCTGACCTTGTGAACAGCCTCATGATTTAGAAGAATGTTGCAACAGAGGTGGGGAAGGTAGTCTTAAAACTGGCTACAGCTGCTAAAATGAAAGCCTCTTCTCAGCTATTGCCCATGTAACTTAGGCTCTTAGAGCTGAAAACAGTCTCTTCCTCCCTGTCACTAGAGATCTTAATCTTGATCTCTTCCAACTGGCTTTATCAGCTAGGGGAATTCCAGGACATTGGTAGATCCCCTGGAGTAATGCTTAAATGGGTTAAACCAGGAGGATGTTTCAGAGGAGTTTAGTTTTACACTAAGGATGATGGCTTTTTTTGTCAGGGTCTTCTGAAAATAGTGCATCAGGTTTGAAGGTTGCTTGAACAGGTCTAACATGCAAGTCCTTTCAAGGTAGCTGTAGGCTAGCTTACTGGGCAGCAGTGGTACATTTGGATCCTTTCGTAATGCCACAGAAACACAGTAAGCTAAGCATGTGTCAGTGAAAAAGAGCTTCCTGCTTGTAATTTTGTCATGATCTTGGATCTGCTCAGCTGTTTCTTTGTAACTTCTGGCAGCTTCTGTATTGGTTTGCCATCAAGTAGCCAAAGGGCACGAAACTGCTCATAGGCTCTGATCCACACTGATACTATTGGTCAAGTAACAATGAAGGCCTAAGGTATTGCTTGGTTTTATAGGGTTCCTATATCTGTGGGGTTTTTCTCATTAATGGTTCCCGTTTGGGCTTCACCTGAAGATGTCAGGAGGAGAAGACTGCTTAACAGAAAATAGCTGAAAAGTGGCAGAACATCTCTTCTTTCCACACTATTATCATGGCTGCACAGTCAGTCATCTGTTTACTGTTAGGAGACCAGTGTCCTTCAGCTGGATGTGCTGGTGATGGCTTTCCCCACTTGAACTTACTGAAGATGTAGTTTGGTCCTTACTCTTCTCCCCACAAGAAGTGTGGGCTAGATTTTGCTTCCCACTGAACCCTGGCCTTGGCTGCTGTGAGTTTGGGCTGCATTGCGAAAGCTGGGTTCAAAGCTCAGCCTGACGTGTGCAATTCAAGTGTTACTTTGTACTGGATAACTTCCAACAGCACTGGAATGCGGGTAAGGAGTTTACAATGGGAGAGGAGGAAAGAAAATAATGTTCAGGGGTCACTGTGTAAAAACATTTCTCTGTCCCTGCTGTCTTGCAGATGAGGAGACACCTCAAACTCCAGTGGAGAGACTGGTCAGCTGCCAGTAGCTCCCTGCGTTGAAACTGGACAGTTGGGAAGGGTAGTTGACAGTGAGATGGGGTTATAGTTTGGTTAGTTCTTGCTCAACAGATTTCCTGTTGACACAGTGTGGATCTCAATATTTAATGGTATCCTGCATCATCGGCCAACTAGTATAAATTGGGCATGCTTCAGGGACTAGCCTCAAAATTAGAAGTGGTTTGTCCTTGGCCAAGTGCTATCTCTGAGTTTACCTGCCATGTGCAAATGGGGTGTTTCTCCTTCAACTCCAGATGGGTCAGGGGTGGCAGAAGGGCTGGAGGTTTGATTTATTTCACTGTTTACCAGTCTAGTCTAATAGTTGCAGCACAAAAGTGGGTGAGGAGGCTTGATTTTTCAGTGTCTACTTAGTATGAACCTGAGTGAGACATGTCCCCTTTAGTATCTCTGTCCTTGTCCACAAAGGTCACAGCGGATGAAAAGTGCTGTCACAGGAAGGTCAGAAAGTAGTAGGGGAAGGAACCTGCTGACCTTTAGGAGCAAAAGGAAGATAATTCATTTTTTGTTGAACAGCACAAAAGGCTGGCCAGGGAGTCTGAGCGCTCTATTGAAGTGCTACTGACACATGGAGCTTGCCCCTGTGCAAGCCTCTGATGCAGCAGTTGCCAGCTGTCTCTCACTAAATAGCGTTTCAGTGGCTGCCATGATGCAGCAGTCTTCAGCTGTAAAGGTGCAACTCGGTCAGTCCAAGCTGCATTTCTACTTTCTCTGTCCTCCCTGAGCCTGTCCATATGCAAAGTTAGATGTATTGTGTGTGCAGGGGCATACAGCACTGTGCACACAGCCCACATGTAGATACCTTTGCGATTGTGTAGTTAATCATAATAAGCCATGCAAAAGAGATGCTGTGTGTGCAGGTGTCCAGGCTCCCCCTTCAACAACAGGGCCATTTGGGCACTACTGTCCACACCACTGTGGTGTGGCTGGGGATAATATTACTCTGAGCAAACCAGGGCTTGATCTCAAGGACAGCATTTTCTTGCTGGTTCTGTAGTAGTTCCAGGGCTGTGAGTGGCTGCCTGGCCACCTTGGTCACCCTAAGAAACCTCCACAAGCCCAGCTGACACTGCTGTTCCCCAGACAGTGTAGTAGCAGTCATTGAGGGGCATGCCTCTTGCCTACAGCAAGGGTGGCAGAGAGTCATGTCTTGTACTGGAGTATTACTGTCAATGCTGGTGGAGGGAATGGCTTGTCCTGGTTTCACAGCCACGTTTCTGTCAGGAGGAGGAAAAGTCCTGCTAAGTCACCCTGGTAGCAGCTGTGAGGGGATCCTGAAAAGAGAAGGAGTAGACAAGTTGTCAGTGTCCTAGGTCTGAGCACCTCTGACCTCTGTGAGCCAGACCACTGTTTAATGCAGAAGGAAGAAGGCTGTCACTGTTAATGGCTGTGTGTGTGTGTGCTGTCACTACATCACTTACTGTAAAACCAGACACCGAAGATCCTGAGGCATCTTCCTGGATCTTTTAGCGTGGTCTCAGTAGAGTTGTTATCCAGTATTTGTACAGTATGTGCCTGAAAATAACAGTTAGGAAACAGTATCCCAAGCTCCTCGAGCAGAGCCTGGCACTGTTACTAGGAGTACACGTGAGAAACTCTGATGCACAATTTTTATGACTTTTGGGTAGGATTGCCCTTTGATTGGATGTCAGCCATTAAGCGTATCTGTGAAGAGCCATCCTAGATGCTTTCCTCTGCTGGACGAAATGACATTTGTTTTAAAGCAGTGTTTTTATAATGTGGAATTATTTTGTGGTGCGGTAGTCACCTAGAAGTCTCACCTCAAAGTTTGCATGGATTGCCTTGTGCTGAGTGTCAAGAGCCCAATTGTAGCTGTTAATGGTGTAGCACGGGAAAGCACATTTGTGTGTGTGGATTCTTTCTCCCACTGGGGTGCAGCTCTTAGCCTATCTGGCTTGTAATGAGAATGTTACAGACATCTTGCTAGAAAAAACAAGATTTGCCAGGAAAGAAGGCAAAGAAGATTTCTTTACTTGACCAAGAAAACACTCTAGTCTCACTCTCCCAAAGGAGGAAAACATAAAAAGCAGCAGCATAAAAAGCTTTCAGTTTTTCTGTCTAATGGCTTACCTAAAATGCATGTTTAGGAGTCTTTCTGGAGTGTGTCTCAAGCTCTAGGCTGAGATGTTGCTTTGCCCACATGCTTCTGTGGTACATGGCACATCTCAGTGAATTTTTCTGTGCTTGTAATTCCCTGTCTAAAAAATGCTCTGCATTTAACAGCAGGCTTTTCTTATATTCTTGTCTAGTGCCTCTAAATAACTGAGTTGTTTATAACTTTACCTGACACTTACTGCCTATCTGTGGGTATCCTGGACCAGTGGGTGCCTACCTTTTGGAAAAAATGTACATTAGAACAAAACAATAACTACGTATGAGCTTTAAATCTTAGTAACTCTGCTTTCCTGATACCAGTGTGCTTTTGCAGCATTGAAAAATTTGGCATAGCTCTGCACTGGCACAACTTCCATGGCTGATGTGTTAGGGTAGGAAGCTCAGTGGTTTACTGTGAGAATGGGTTGCAAGTAGTTCCCACTATCTCTAAGATGAGAGCAAAAATTCAGCTCACTGCTGGGAAGATTCGTTGGGAGGTTTCTTACAGTCAGGGGACAAAAAGAGCTGTAGAGGGAAGTCAAATATAGCCCTTAAGCACATCCAGTTTAGTCCATAACTGGGACATGTCAATGAGAAAAGCCTGTAATTCTTTGCAGATTGTTGTCTAAAGCTGGAAGAACAAACCTTTTGGTCCTGGATTACACAGGAAAAGTGGAGTGAAGCAGTGTTTGCAAAACTGTCCTGGCTTAAAGGCAGAATGTCCTGGAACCTCTGTTCCGTCCTGTATTTTGAATATGATGTCTTAATACTTTTGTCTTTATTGTTTCCAGTTCCAGCTGCTGATTGAAGTTGCCTGGCCTCTTTTTATCTTCTTCATCCTGATCTCTGTAAGACTTTCATATCCGCCCTACGAGCAGCATGAATGTAAGTACCAAACACAGCAGCTGCACCCAGAACGGTGGTACCTTCATAGTTAGAAGGTAATAATACAGCTGGCAAGATGCAAAGAGCAGGGCCAGTGTTTGCATGCTTCAGTCAGAAATCTTCAGGGAAGTTTGAATGGCTGCTTTCCTTCAACTTTGGGGACTGCAGCATGTTTTGACAGGTCAGTGTTGCTACAGGACTGCACATTGCTGATGTTTTTATCGCTGTTTCTTATTTTTCTCATTTATAGTATATTAGCTGAGTATTTGCTGTAGAACTGTGACAAGCCTGGAAAACCCACACAAATTGTATTTCTCATCATTGATCTGTATGTGACATAGTATAAAAAGAAAGCAGTGTTCAGTTCTGCAAGAAAGCAATCTCATTTTCAGGGAGTAATGTGGGTTACTGTATCCCATTAAAGAGCAATTCCATTCATTCTAACCATTAGACTGTCAGCTCTGTATTCAGTAGATTCAGCAGTCATACATTTGTGGGGAAAAACTATTCTACTTTTCTCTTTACATCCTAAATGGGCACACTTCGGATTTTTCTTTCAAAGGAAGTTTATTCTTGCTCAGCAAATGACAATCTTTAGGACTCTGTATTGGTTGCCATTTGATTTATGAAGCATGATTGATTTATGTTCATTAGCAACACACTTCATCTTACTGCCACTAGTGACTGCCTCATACTGCAATTAGCTGATTGTGGAAGAGCCCTTTGTGTTTCCTTTGCCTGATTACTGCAAGGTAAGGTTTAAGGGTCAACGCAACATGATTCCAGAGGGCACTCTAAAGTGTCTCATTCTTAAATGGGTAAAGAACTAGGTTTTACAGCACTTACCCCATGGTTGTTTGCAGCAGCTAGGGCATTTTATGCTGCTTTCTAGGCTTTCAAGCTAGCAAGGATCCTTTCAAAGCTGAAGTGTTAATGTTTGCAGTTTCTCATACACTTCGGACACTGCTGACCTCATGTGCTGCCTAACTCGCTTTCTACAGTGCTTGGCAAGGTACTTGAAGCTTCCCTAAATTAAATCTCAGACTTTGCTGCATGGCATTTGAATTGCCTTTTCTGACTGAAGGTTACAGTGGTATTAGGAGACGTACCTTCACATGAAGCTGAAGAGAATAAGTACTGTACTCAGCTGGTGTAAATAACTAGCAGCCTCAATGGTAATTTGTCTCAGCTATGGCAGTGCTGTATATAAACTCAAGCCTAGAAAGAGCTGCCTTTTCATAAAGCTGTTTAGATTGGTCTTGTTAGTCATTAGCTTCCTTGTAAAGCCTTTGCTTTGGCACACTGATGTCACGTGGTATTTTGAGTCTTTGACTTGCAGCCTTTTTTCCTTCCCAATTATATAGACAGATGCTGTTTTGTCTGCCTTCTCCCTCTGTTACCATCAGGAATTGTAGAGTGTAGGGCATCTGGTAGCTTCTCAATTCACTTTTTGTGGTTAACTCTTTCCTATTTTCTGAAAGCTTCTGAGAACAGGTAGCTAAATTATTTCATTTAAGTCTGGATGGGTTTCATTGAACATTTGCTCATATGTTGACAGATAGGGATGTGTTGTATAGAGGAACACTTTTTGCTGAACTGTGAGCAGAGATAGAAAGAAAGAAACCTTGAGTTCATGGTGAACTCTGTGGCAACCCTGTTGATGCCTTGAGGGAAACACGATTGTTATCTGTAGTGGCAGTGCTGTATGCTGTTAGGAAATCACTTGCAGGTAATGCCTGATGATACTGGTAACAGAGCTGTATGCAGATGCTTTGTAGCCTCCAGAGAGCAACAGTATTTTAGTGGTATAGTCTTTTTCAACAAACAGGTGAGATTTTCAGTTCTCTTATCCTGTTTGAGGAAAAGAACCAGCAAGGATTGGGCTGTTTCTATGGCCAGATTTTCCAGTCAGAATTTTTTTCTAGCAGCTTGGATAAGTGTGAGGAACATACTTCTGAAAACATGGGGGAAAAGGTTGTTAGTTCTTAAGTGATAGTTACATGTGTTTCACCAGACCAACAAAAGAAGACATCTTAGACTGATGCTGAGCAAGATAGTGGACTTGTGTCTTATAAAGCTTGACTTTTCTGTTCCTGTGACCCTTTGAGGTGTTCAGACTGCACTTCATTTAGAAAAAAAACCCACAACTGTCAAAAAGTGACTTTAATGTCTACTGAAAAGCTAGATGTTTGCAGCAATGTCATTGAAAATGATGTGCTGTTATGCTATTGTCTGTGTAACTCAACTGACTTAAAACCAGCAGATTCCTGCTTGGCTCTTTGAGAAACTGTTGCTACATGCGTCAGTATGTAAAACGTTACTGTGAATTTTTGTGCACCCTTCCTCCTTTCATATTGCTTTTAATAGTTTCTTTGAGTTCCTAGCCATGTAAATTTAAAGGCATGGAGAAGAGAGAAGGTGATTCTCTGGGAAATCTTAAGAAAAGAATCTGAAAGTCTTAGCATTTTCCTCTTCACCCCCACCCACCAAGCCTCTCAGACAAGAAGAACAAAAGTGCAAAATGAAACAAAAGTCAAAGCTCACGTGAATAGATTTTCCATTTTAAACAGAGAACTGTGAACAATCAGTCCCCTGAGTACTGGAAACAGTGAACCTTCAGTTCTTTCACCTTTCTCCTGGACAGTCCTTGGCTGTCTGCAGGGAGGGGTGGTAAGCTCCTTGTCTTCCTTTCAGCCACCTGCATTAACCAGCCTTGCTGTAATTCAGCAGCTTTTACCTCTTCTTCCTGGGGCTTTGGTACGTCCATTGTGGCTGTGGATGTAGGGAGCCAGCCCCACCATGTGATTGCAGGCATGGCTGCAAGGACAAGGCAGGCGCCAGAGGGAAGAATGTCAAAGCTTCATGGTCAAAGCCTTCAGAAGCTGTTTTAAGTTGCTGTGAGAAGTACTGAGGAAGGGGCATAACCTTCCTCTTCTTTCCTCTGTAGTGTGGCGGTGAGAAAGTGAACTTGTTTGCAGAAAGCAGCCTGATGACTTGTCTAAGGTGCAGGATTACACAAGGGAAGCCTTTCTCTGCCTGTCCTTGGAGGTTAAGGGATTCGCAAGTGCCTGAGTGGTGCACTGGTGGATATCTGCCATGAGTAGTTTGTTACTGCGTTAACNTCTGGGGTATAACATAAGTAAGTCTTTAGTAGCAAGAGTTAGACTTCAGCAAAAATTTGAAATATGACAGGCAGGTGCCTAAATGTTTTAGGAACTCTAAAGTTTTAAGACAGTCTGGAAATCAAGCCAGTATGGGACAACAGTGACATACTTATGTCAGGGAAACCCACGCAGGCACTCACCCAACAATTGCTGACCCTTTGGTGTTTACAGTGTGTAATTTGGGTGAGCGGATTTTGAAAACCAAAAGGACTGAATATTATGGGTCTTCAAAACCCAGACCCTGACCAGGGCTAGCCGTGTGTCCTTAAGACAAATCCTTGTGTTAAGCATGGAAATCCAGAGAAGCATGACTAGAAGGCATTTGTGTGCATGTGCTCACCACTGACAGGCTTTGGAGTTGTCTACTGTTGGGCATTCCTCAGCAAGGAGTACTATATCCCCATCAACATGGCCAGAAACAGTGCTGCAAAGATGAGTAGCAAAGAGCTTCTCCTACAGACTCAAAGGTGTAGTTTTCAGTGGAGGAGACTAGAGTTGTCTGTGGAACTTAACATGAGCTAAACCCTCCTTATTGTTGGCTGACTGTTCTGCTCTCTCCTAAGCAATCTGGGGCAGTAACCAGTGCAGAATTAGCACTGCTTTTCAAATGCAGTGCTGTGTAGTAGTGGCTTGTGTCCTGTGTGTCTGTCTCCTAACTCTTGTGTTTCTGTTCTAGGTCACTTCCCAAACAAAGCTATGCCTTCAGCAGGAACCTTGCCATGGATACAGGGAATCATCTGCAATGCCAACAACCCTTGTTTCCGCTATCCAACTCCTGGGGAATCCCCTGGTATTGTTGGAAACTTCAATGCCTCCATGTGAGCCTGCCTGCTTTTTCCTCATCTCTGTTCTTGGGGGAACATGTGGAAAAGGGATATTTGGAAGTCACCAGCTAGTTGTTTAACCCTAAACTATCAAGGGTTTTTCTGTTTCTGCTGTCACTGAAGTACCAAGCCCTCCAGCTACTAAGTTCAGAGGGGCTAGCAGAGAGCTGGTAGGTATGCAGTATCCAAGTCCAAGCAGTTGAAGCTTTTGGTGAATGAAAAGCTCTGCCTCAGTGGACTGAGTCCATTCTCTTACCAGTTGCTCAGAATTTGGCCCATAGAAAGGCAAAGCATAAGCTCTCTTTTCAGAGAGCCTCTTTCTCTGGTTAATGAACCTCAGAGATGGACAATGTAGTTGAAGAGGCAGTTGAACAGCAGGTCGAGGTGATACTCCCTGACACTTTTGTCATTTATTACTGGCTAATCTGTTACAGAAAGCTCATTTACAGCCAGGTTCCTTATACCCTGTCCTGCTTGCTGCATGGATACTGCCAGGCCAGTTAGGCTAATGCAGAGTAAAATGCATCTGCACCCTGGAGAAGCATTTGAAAGGAGTGAGGACGTACTGAAATTATTGTCCTCCTAAGAGGAAGCAGTTTCCAGGCAGCAGAAGGCCCTCTGCTTCCCAGCCTTAAAATGCTTTCAAATGTGTGGAAGTTCCCGGTGTAACTTTGTTTGACCTTGTATTAGCAGACAGCTTTTATTAGGCTCCTTGGACTGTCCCAGGGTGGTCACTGAAGAAAAGGATCATTGTACTGGAGAGGGCAGTGGCATAACTGAAAGGAACTGAAGTTTGGAATTGGGATTGGGATGTAAAACTGTATCTGTGTATGCTGGCTCACACAGCTGTTAACTGCTGGCTGTTTTCATGTTTTCCCATTACCAGTGTTTCCCGCCTGTTCTCAGATGCCAAGAGGTTACTCTTGTACAGCCAACAGGACACGAGCATAAAGGATGTGCAGAAGGTCCTGGGAAAACTGCACAAGTTGGGAGACTCCCCTGGCTCAGGTAATGGCATGGTAGAAAAAGCCACCTGTTTCTGGTCTGGTTAATTCTTTGTGTGTGTAAATTGCTGAAATGTACTGTAATGGGAATGCGTGTGACTATAATTTAAAGCTTATCAAACCCTTTCCAGTCCTGCAGAAGTACCTTAAGCCTCTCTTGTGTCAGAGCTTTGTGGGCTCTTTAGCCTCTTTGGTGGAAGGGGAAAGGGATGGTCTGTAATACCAAGAATAGCAGCTGCTTTGGATGTGAAATTAACAGTCCTCAGCCCACTGAAGTCAGTTAAAATGCTGGCTCTCTCAATAGAGTCCAAGTAATGTGTCCTTTTGGAAAATAACAGTTATTTTGCTATTCTGTCCGTGAAGCAGTGAATGAAATATAGCACAATTTAGCACCCTACCCCCTGAGCTCCAGAGAGGAGTATGCTGGAAGAATGCAGTTGAGGAAAAGCTGATGTTGGCCTCCAGTTCACAAACTCAAAGCTGATTATTATCTGACAATGAAGTCTCCATTTCCCTTTTGTGTGTTTGTTTTGTTTGTTTGTTGTTTTTGTTTGTTTCTCTATGAATGTTTGGTGTAGCGTACTTGATTCTCTGCTGTTGTATGGCAGGATTTTGACTGGCAGGGTCTAAAAAAAAGTGTTTTCTCTTGGGGGCTCGCACAGCCCCATCTGCCATGAAAAATGAGAATCTTTCCATTTTTACCTTGCGCAAGGATATCTGGTGTACCTTCCTGTCCCGTGCAGATGAATAAGTGACTAGCGTGAGATCACATAGGAAGCTTGCAGCAGAGCTGGGTAATAAAACAGTTCTGTCTGGTCTTGGGAAATGTTGCAGGTCTCGTTATTGCCAGGTCTCTCTGACATGGGAACTTGGTAGAGTTTTTTTAGGGTGCTCTTCTCTGAAAGATTATTTCTCTTGGTTACTGTCTTAGTGCTGTGTGTGTCTGTTGGAAGTGATGGAAAGTAACAAGTTTAGAAAGAAATACAGCAGGCAAATAGAGCAGGGAACACACCCACTGCGTGTCTTCACTTACAGTCTCTGTGCAGGCTCATGGAGCTCTTTGAATGTAGGTGATACTTTAGTGTTTTGTGGAAGTCGTCCCTGGTTATACAGTTGTGCTTCTTCCCAACTCTCTTCATTTGAGCATGGCTCAAATGGAAGAAAAATATCTGACCTGGTGTGATGTGAATAGTTTCATGTCTGATGTGTCCTGAGCACACTTTTAAAGCAGAGATGGTGTTTTTACATCCTTTCCTGTGCTGCTCAGTACATGGCAGGTCACTTTGAAATAATCTGTGTTGTTAGTGAGAGGTTGTTAGTTGTATGCTGGCTGTATGTACAGACACAAACCATGCAAGGAATTTGTCTTGGGTATATAGCCCTTCTCTCTTCCCTTCTATGCAGAATCCTGATGTGGTCAGATCTGCAGGTGATAGATACTGTGATCTACTGACTCCTTGAGTGTCTATGATACTTTTACTTACGGATTAGGGGCACCTTTCCTTGCTGGGCTCAGTATCTGTACCACCAGACTCTCCTCTTTTTACTCTGAGAAATATGTAAGTGGCATCATCATGCTTTTACCTAAATCTGTAGCAGTTTCAAGGGGGAGAGGATGCAGAGTGAACCCTTTGCTCACAGATGAACACATAATGAACTCAGCTAAAATGAGCTAAGATTACTATTTCCCAAGGAAAGGTTTAACATGTTTTTTTGTGAACCTGTTCAAACCCTTGGTTTGACTTTGTGGGATCAAGCTCTCTCTGTCAGGTTGACGGATGTTGTTGTTACTGGATTTTAAGCTTCTTGCCTGCAATAGTGTTTGCAAGTTTACTCTTCCAAAGAGTACATATTGGTGTTCCATATTGAAACTTGCAGTGAACATCAGACATGGACGTTTACAAGAAAGCGACCAAAGCCGTAAGCTGAAGCTCTCATTGCTGGGAAGGTTTGAGGAGGAGGAATGATTCCAAGAAGCATTTCAGCTAGGGAGTATTGTACAAGTCAAAGTCAAGGGCTCGTGTTTCTCTATACTATAAAGACTAGCAGACTGACTGCAAAAATAAGCCTCAGACCAGTCATGAAAGATCATATTTCTATAATAAAATACTTCAAATGTGTAATAAAAAAATCAAGCCTCTGTGTCGTTAGAATGACAGACTGCCCATTGTTGTTAAGGCTTATAGGGAACAAAGCCTGTTTGTCCTTCTAATGATATGCTCATTTACAAAGCCTCCAGCTTGGGGGTCCCTACTGCCTGCTTCTTGTCTGCCTGATTCAGTCTCTGACAATGTGCATAAACCAACATCCTCTGATCTTACAAGTACTTGTGTATTTATGTTTAGCAGTGCTTAGATTTCTAAAATGGAGAGACACGGGTTTGACAGATGGACCACGCGGTGGATAAAGAACTGGCTGGGTGGTCACACTCAGAGTCGTGGTCAATGGCTCGAAGTCCACATGGAGACCAGTGACAAGCGGTGTTGCTCAGGGCTCTGTTCTGGGTCCAATGCTGTTCAACATCTTTGTCAGCGACATGGACGACGGCATTGAGTGCACCCTCACTAAGTTTGCCGATGGTACCAAACTTTGTGGTGCCGTGGACTCACTTGAGGGAAGAGCTGCCATCCAGAGGGACCTTGATAGGCTTGAGAAATGGGCCAGTGCTAACTGCATGAGCTTCAACAAGTCAAAATGCAAGGTCCTTCACCTGGGTCGGGCCAACCCTAGGCACAAATACAAACTGGGTACAGAGTGGGCTGAGAGTAGCCCTGAAGAGAAGGATTTGGGAGTGTTGATAGATGAGAAGCTCAACATGAGCCAGCAGTGCGCTGGTGCAGCCCAGAAGGCCAACCGCATCCTGGGATGTATCAAGAGAAGCGTGGCCAGCAGGTCAAGAGAGGTGATTCTCCCCCTTTACTCTGCTCTTGTGAGACCCCACCTCGAATACTGCGTCCAGTTCTGGTGTCCCCACCAGAAGAGAGACATAGATCTGTTGGAGCGTGTTCAGAAGAGGGCCACAAAGATGATCCAAGGGCTGGAGCACCTTTGCTACGAGGACAGGCTGCGGGAGCTGGGGTTGTTCAGTCTTGAAAAGAGAAGACTTTGGGGGGACCTAATAGCTGCCTTCCAATACCTGAAGGGAACCTACAGGAAGGCTGGGGAGGGACTTTTTACAAGAGCATCCACTGATAGGACAAGGGGTAATGGGTTTAAGTTGAAGGAGAATAGATTTAGATTAGATCTTAGGAAGAAATTCTTCAGTACGAGGGTGGCAAGACTTTGGAATAAATTGCCCAGAGATGTTGTGGCTGCCCCCTCCCTGGAGATGTTCAAGGCCAGGTTGGACAGAGCCTTGAGTAGCCTGATCTAGTTGAGAGGCTCCCTGCCCATGACAGGGAGGTTGGATTAAATGATCTCTAAGGTCCCTTCCAGCCTAGGCCATTCTATGAAAACAGCCCTCACAAACTAATGTTCGAAGGTGTGACTGTTCATGTTGTCTGGTTTGAAATTAGGCATGGGCTGAACCCCAGGGGAATAGAAACTTGCTTAAGATGGAAGTATGCTTACACAGATGCCTGCAAGTCAGTGTCTTGGTTAAAGACAAGGTAGGGACATCAAGATCTTGATCAGGCAGTGATGTGTGCTTATGCCAACAGGCTTTATATCTCAACTGCTTCTCGATGAGATGGGAGTAATCCCTCTTAACAGGGCTGTTTGTCCAGGATTTTGAGGAGTGGCTCCTGTTCTCTGCTGCTCTGAACTCTGGAAGAGCTATCTGGCACAGAGAGGAGAAGGTGTTACCAGTAGGGAACAGCCCACTCTTGCTTCATGTAGCACTTTTTCCTCACCAAGATGAAGTACTAACTGGTGGTGTGAGGGAGTTCAGCACAGGCAGCTGTCACCCAGTGTAGGCACTGCTGTTTGAGGGACACTTTCAGCAAGCCCTGATGAGTGAAATCTACGTGCAGGCACACACATACCTTAATGTAATCAATTCTGCGGGCAGGTGCCAGATGCCCTCTCCTCCCAGCACTTGTTACATCTCTGTCCAGCAATGTCACTAAGGTCCTCAACGCTCATGATAAGGCAGAGTCCAAATCAGAACAGAGAGTCAAAGACCTTGGTGATGCCACTTCCAACAGCATGACATGGTTTCTGGGATTGCCACCTGCAGTAGGTTTGGCACACTGCTTGCAGGCACTGAATTAGCAACAAGCTTTTCTCCATTTTGAAAGGTAGAGATACAGCTTGCTATTGGCTCCAAGGCACACTTCCTTTATTTCTTACCTCTACAAGGCTCCCAAATACTTTGTTCTGCGGTGCCATGGGGTAATAAATCAACAGGTAAAATTAAAGCCACCAGCGTAGCTGGTATTTATTTCGTTGCTCTTACATTTCAGTCATCCCAAAGGGCATGTTCCTGTTTTTCTTGAAACCAACCCAGCTAAACAAAAACGGAGCAATGAAATAGGCAGAGGGAAACAAACATTGCCTAAAATTGCATCAGATCTCAGGCTGTTATTCCATGTGCCCTGCCTTTCCCAGATATTTGCTGGATTAGTATCACTCATGGTGTAGGAGAAGCATCAGCAGAGTGGTATCCTTTGTTGATGTTGCACGCTGCTGCACAGACAGATGTTGGGACTGAAGGAGTTTGAAGCCCATCTGGTAGTGCTAATAGTGCTACTTTTATTTAACAGGTAAAGGATGATGGAGGGCTTGGGCTGAAGAGAAGCCTTGGGAAGGGCTTTCTGGTGGTGTGTGTCCTGCTGTATGATTATGAGGGTGCTCAGGGAAACAGGATGTTGTACATTATCTGCTAGATGATATTAAGGTGATAGATAACTCCCTCCTCTGTCTTCTCCCTCACAAAAATGTCCCCACACCCTCAAGCTAAATATTCAAATTGATTCTTATAGTTGCCTACCTCTCCCTAATTAAGGTAGTTTCCTCCATGACTTCTCTTGGGAAGGATGCTAGCAAAAACCAGCTAGGCTAGAATGAGGACTAACAAACCATATGCCCAGGTGATGTTCACCCACAGAAACACCTGCAGACACCAACTGTGGCAGGGTGGCATTCCTGCCATTGCATGGTTACATGTAAATATACAACTGGGTTCCCTGACACTGTGCTCCATAGTGATGCTTCAGTCCTTGACTCTCCTTTAGGCTGGGGAAAACCTTGCAAAAATGCTGCCCTGTGGTATCAGTAGAGAGATCTTGACTAAGAGAGGTGGATAAGAAGGCTGCTTTATCTTTGTGTTATCAGCACAGGTAATTCTATGCAGGCCATTAGCAGAACTCCCCAGGGCATTGCTGGCTGCTCCTGCCTCTCAGCCTAAAGCATCCAGCCAGCAAGGGAAGCCCAGAACTGTATGGGAACTGATGTGCTTCCTCCTTTGGTCATACACAGTCTGTTGGGATGAAACAACTGGAACAAGCTGCCAATACTGGGTACTTGGATTGCCAAAGGGTTATGTAGTGTGCCACGTTGATTGGGCAGTTGGGAGATTCAGGTACACATGGCAGTTTTCCCACATTTGCCTGACTAATTGAGCAGGTACAGACTTGAGTGTCCTTAGATTTTTTTTTAAGTGTTTGGAAGTTGCACAGGCCTCTGCAGATCTGGAAAAACCTTTCCAAAACATGCTTGGAAGGGCGCTTTTGAGTCCCTTACTACAGGTAGTGGACAAAGTGTCTGTGTGAATGCAATGGGTCAGTGGTTTGTCTGTCCTAAACTGAAACTGGGAGGCTGAACACTCAAGAGCTATGCAAAAGTAGAGAAGACTCCTTACCGCAGTGTGGGTCCCAAGTTGTGTGTTGGGCAGTTAGCCATGTAACTAATTAGTGAGGTGGTGTGATACTTGCTGATTTACATGTTTGTACATTTGCCACTTTCAATAGTCTAATTCTGCTTTCCTTAATACTTTGAAGCCAAAGATGAGATTAAAGTAATAATGTTGATAGAAGTTCGGGCACAAAGATCTGCTGTAGCATTAAATCTGTTACCAGGAGAATTAATACTTTTTTTTTCCCACGGGTCTTTTTATGAACTTTCAGAGGTTTTTGTCTGTAACAGCATTGTTAATATGTGACTTCACTTAGGAGGTTGACATGAGTAAACAGATACAGAATAATGTGCATCACTGTCTTCTGATTCTGCAGAACTGGGCTTTGGTACCTGGTTTTGGTCTGAACTTCCCTTCTGCTGAAATTCTTTTGAAGTGAGATGTTTAGAATTATGCCAGCTTGGATTCTAGGTAGGTGTGTATGGATGTGTGAGGGAAGGAGTGAAATCCCTTTTAATGTGGAATTGAAAAAACCCATGCAGTGTTAACATTAAATCTAGCCTTGCTGTAGTGTCTGCACTGTACTAGATGACAGGAGCTTGACAAAAACAGATCTGAGAACCCTCTCACAGACTGTATGAACCCTGTTAAAAGCGCATGAAGAGAATCACAAGCGTGTCAGCGTTGGGCTGCAGTGGTGAACGGCTGCACTGGCAATTTGGCTGACCAGCTAACCTGCTGGTGCCAGCTCATGGTTTAACTCCATGCAGGGAAGCCAACAGTGCCTATATCTGCAGTTTGCCACATTCCTACGGTTATCGTATCACTTTATCTTAAAAGCAACATCTTTATCTTGCTATTAACTTGTCTAGATAAAGACACAATGATAAAGAAAACAAGAATTGCTTACTGCGCTTGTCACAGTGTAATACTAGCATGTGCTGCAGAAGCAGGACAGTATTACAAAGTTGTAGGTGTTTTCTTGATTCTCCTGAAACTCTTCAGCGTGGTCTGACTTTTAATTTGATCCAGTGAATAAAATGGAGAGTGTTAGGTAAACAATTACACCTTTCACACTCTTCTATCTCCACTCTTTTCGTATGCAACCTAGTCAGTACAGCTTGCTAATACTAGCATTATATTGCCAAAAACTTAGGCTGAGTGTTGACTTCAATTTGCATTTATTGTTTTCCACTCTGACACAATTTCTAGATTTGTTCTCAGTGACTTCTAATCTCAGAATCTCGGTAAATTGCCTGAGTTGTAGAAGATTGTATTTGGTTTAAGCTATAGTCTGGAGATGGTTGAGAGAGCAAGATAGAGATTTTCACGTTAAGCTTGGTGTTAGTAATCCCCATGGAACTTTGTACCACTATCATCTGGTGAAAAGTTCAGCTTTCTTGGGCCAGGTTCTCTTGAGAGTGGTGATTATGAAATTGCCACAGTTGGAAAAAGCCCTGGTTCACTTCTGTGTCTGACTTGGTACTGAGTCCAGAGTGCCTGACTTGGATCTCACCTGTATCTCTCAAGGTAATGTTCAGCTTTGAAGCCTTCCCTGACAATAATACATTTCATCTTCAGTGTGCATTGCAAACAGTTATCTAATTTTTACAGCATTCATGTGAGCTAAATAAACATCTGCCAGGGAACTGGAGCCCTCATTCTGAAACACAGTAAGATGTAGCAGTTTTAAATGTAGTCAGGATGCAATAAAAGGTGATTACTTTGGAATATTGTTGATGTCGAATCAAAGTTCATTTGTACCCAGGCAAGAGGAGGGAGCACTGCCTGACTGAAGTTTTTGAAAATCCATGAAAGCTCAATTTTTGTAGGCAGCCTTGTTCATGGGAAACAGATGCTGTTCTATTTAAACATTTTTGGTTATAAAATAAGCAACTGTTAGTGCCAAGATCCTGGCTAAAATCAAACAACATATTCTACCACCTGTTGCTAAATTTCTTTGCAGCTTCAACAAACTGCAACATTCTTTGTTTGCAACCCTGGGGGTTTTTTGGTATTGCTGTATTTTGTTAAGTAGTGGTTGTATCTTCTTTGAGATGCATTTTTAGGTCAGGTTACAGCTTTTATGCTTTTATCATACCTTGCATGTTTTATTTCCAAAATCCACAAAAAAATCTTTGAAATAAAATGTAAAAGCTGCAGAATAAAAAAAAGCACCTTATTTTCATGTATTAACTGTTAATAATTAACTGAGTTTGTTATATTGCTTATGTCTGTGTGATACAGAATCCTCAGCTGATAAAAATAACTGGTGTAGCTCTGAACATTTAGTGAAATGTAGCTCATCTGTTAGCCAGAGATCTTTCCCTAGCTTTTTTTATGCTGACCTGGCAGCACTGAGCTATAGTGGGGGAAATTCAGGCTGATCTGTGACACACATCCTCTGTAAACAGCCAGAATTTCCTTCCCTTTCTAATCTAGTTTTAGTTTTAAGAGTGGTGCAATAAAAGACCCTTTTAAGGGATTTTAAATAAAGACCCTTCCCCCTCCCCCCGTCCTCCATGAGCATTTGGTTGGCGCTGGCAGAAAGTTTGCATTGACTACAGATGGTCAGAACTTAATAAGCTTAAACTATTACATTTCATGAGGCCTTTCCCTTGTGGTTCTCCATCTGTTTTAGCAAGTGCAGCTGAAATATAACTGGGCCATATCTGAGGGTGACTGAGCAGAAGGGGATTTGCTGATGGGACAAAGACAGCTTACTGCAAAGATAGCAATATTTCAGTACGAAGTGCTTGTTCTGACTTGTGCAACCGGCTGCTTAGAAAAGCAGCAGCTGTTGTCCACCCAACAAAATGCTACTTCAATAGAAAAAATGCTTTGCCACTTGAGACAAGATGTGGACATTAAAAGTGCGTTGTCCCAGTAACTTTTCTCATAGCAAAGGCACAGCTGTGTGATGACATGGTCAGCACCCAGCAGATATCCCTGCCCACCTGTTATTACCCTGATCTGTTCGTGTGCTTGCCCACTGCCCAGCAGGTGGAGAAAAGTGTGCTGTAAAGCCAGAGAGCAGAAATCAAAACAATGGAGTAGCCCTTTAAGACCACAGGCAACAAGAGGCACTGTTCTTTTCTGTGTCTGCTAGTAATGTTCATGTCTTCTATGTAAAATGCAGTGAACACTGATACTGGTGCAAGTACTCCAAGGTGTATTTTCAGCCAGCAAGTTGTCAGTACTGAAGGGAAGAAGTAGCCCAGAAGAACACCAGCCTGAAGGATGAGCTCTCAGACTGCCAAGGCAGGGGCTATTTGAAGCATCCCGATGTGAACAGCAGTATAGTGTCACATTTTAGGATACAAGAGACATGATCTCTAGCCAAGACTTTATGTGAATTTGAGCAATCCATATCTAGTAAGCATCTGCTTTTCAGTCTTTCCAAAAGACTGAGAAAGTGTTAAACTATTTTGAAGTGCTGTTGTTCAGCAATCTCATTTACACTAATGAAGGGGCTGAATGCTTGCAAAGGTTGCCCTAAACTAGGTAGAGAATAATCTCTTGTTTTAGGGCTGAAGCTTGACTTTTTTTGCTTCCTTCCTTTGGACTTAACTCTCAAAAGCAAAACCAGACTACTACCTGTAAGGATAAGTTTCCAGTAACCAACTCAATTGAAACACAGGGAGCAATCACGGGAGGTTGAAATAATTTAGATGTAGGTGTGTTTTCAGCATAAGTAGACAGTGTTTCTGCTTAAACCAGTTGGACTATAATGATTGGCTTATCCTTTTTAATCTTTAGCATTTTTTCCTCTCTCTTGGTTAGATTTGACCCTTTATTGTGGAGGTGGCTTCTGCTGTTGTGTGCTAGGTGGAGGGACATTAGAATTTGGCACTAAAGCCAGAAGTGACAGATCTTCCTGAACATAAGGGGAAGCAAGAGCCACTATAATGTGCTGACTGAACACTTGATACTGTGTTAAACTTTAAAAGAAGTCAGATGTGAGTCAGGTTGCCCAGATCTGTGGCAGGGCGAGGCCTCACCCCTAAGGGAAGGGTGGCTTTTCCTCTTCCTATCAGCCTTTCTATGTAAGACAACACATATATAAGTACAGGACATTCAGAACACTTTGATCCTGGGTAGCTCTGCCTGCTGTTTTGCTTCACATTCATCACTAATCATGCCAGTTTCATGAGGCAAGCCTTTCAAACTAGATAGCTGGTACTGTGATAACTTTCAAGTAGCTGCGGTGGTTCTGCCTGCTTGTTTTGAGGCTTCAAAACGGTTCTGACATCGGTGTCTTCTGTTTTCATTGGAACCAGCAGTCTCCCAGATGCATGCTTATGTAGCCAGATCATTAAAACTCTTCTGTTATTAGTACTGGTCATTTGCTTGAAATGTCGTATTCTGCTTTTTCCTGTATCTTGAGTTTCCACAGAGTTTATGGTCACTTGCTGAAGTACAAGGAATTCTGGATGAGGTCCTGCTTCATCACAGCTTATACTTGCAACTTCTGCTTAGCTCTATGCATTTTAATAGCATAATATCATTCCTTGTATGCTCATATCAGTGTTTGCCATTGTGATAGTGGCATGTGGCTGGATATGACCATGGCGTTTGGTTTCCAGTCCCTCTATTGAGTCTTTTTATTAATGTATTATACTGTGTTTGAGTTGATATTTTGAAACATCTAAAATCTGTGTAATATCCAGAACCTACTGTTCCTAGTGCAGTCAAAATCCAGTCTTAAGAGCAAACCCATACTTTCTGCCTTTTTAGAAGCACTTCTCTTTCTCTGAGCTGGATTAGACCTTTGGAAGTGTCCATAGCCTGTACCAGCCCTAAATATGTTCTGTATACTGCTCCTGAAAAGAGTTTTACTGCGATAATGAGGTATTGTATCTGGTCAGACACAAGGTCCATCATCTGCGTGGCGGACAAACCAATTCAAAGGCTGATAAATTTGTAGTTGATCCTTATCTTGTGAAAATTAGCAGGAGAGTTTTCAGCCAGTTATAAATGCCATGCTAATTGGAGCTCTACTCAGGATTTACATCCTAAAGCAATACCGTGAGGACACTTTGGATGTTTCCTTTAAGCTGGCTTCATTTTTTGCACTGTTAGAAGTCTGAATATTTTTTCTATTTTTTTTTCATTGGCAAGCTGTTTCACAGTTATTTGTGCTGTTAACAGAATTTGGCTTGCAGCAGGGGAAGATACGAGGATATATCTTGGTGGTGTTACACAGGGCCTAGGAAGGTTGTTGTATGTGTCCCTTCAGAGATGGAAGCTGTGCAGGCTGTGTTTGCTGGCAAGACTGATGGTGACCAGCCTATGGCTTGTGCTTCTGTGCCTTGTGTCTTTGCTTTCTGATGCCAAGTCTTTCTGTTGTTGTCTGTAATACAGGAGGGTGGGCTGATGACATTTGAGACTTAAAGTACTATCCAAAGAGATGTATAAGCCTTGTGTTTGCTGCTAACTTTCCATGCAGGCTGGAGGCAGGGTGTCAGCTGGCTTAAATGAACTCTGCATCCTTGAAGCCAACATACCCCCAGTGAAGACTCTCTGAGGACTGGTCTCTTACGTGTGCAGCAGTATACTGTGTCAGCTGTGCTTTCTGCCAGAGTGATTGTGCTGGGCACTATTCTTTAAGTTCTCCTAAGCAAAAATGGTGACTTGCAGAGGAATGGAGATGGTCACAGTGTCTGCAGTTACAAGATGTGAGGGAAGGCCTAAGCTTGTTGCACATTATTTCCCTTTCTCCCAGAGGAGATCCTAGCTGCTGGAGATAGATGGCAGGCTGCCTCCTCTCCACTCATATCACCATTTGGCATGGCAAATATGAAGACAATGGGCTCTGCTTGAGTGGATGCTCATTTGAGTATCATCTAATGTCTGCAGAGGCAGCGCTGTCACACATCTGGACACAGATCAGAGAGCTGTAGCCTACCATAAAAATGGGTCAAGCCATGGCTGCAGAAGGAACAGCACTTTGACCGTAAGCAAATTAGGCTTGTATTTTCACACTAGCCATTCATATACAACAGGCCTGCCGAGCTGCTTGATTTCTTGTCAGCAAATCAGAGGACAGCAGTGCAAGTTGTTCAGAGCACAGTTTTAGCTCCTGCTAGTATCAGTAGAAGTACAGGCAGCTCTAAGAGCTATTCCCACCATGCAGGGGGCACAGTGCCTTATAGGAAAAGGAAAATTAAAGCACAATAATTGCTTTAAAAACTCCCCAAACTTAATGTTATTTTATCATGCTTTCCAGACATGTTGTCCCAAGTTAGGAATATAGTAAGGGCAGACAAAAATGTTCTGCCTTGTCAAGCCTAGCTCTAGCCCAGGGGTCCTCAAACTTTTTAAACAGAGGGCTGGTTCACTGTCCCTCAGACACTGTCGGGGGCCGGATTATAGTTTGGAAAAAAATGAATGAATTCCTATGCACACTGCACATATTTTATTTGTAGTAGTGCACAAAAAAACAGGAAAAAGAATGCCATATCCGGCCCGCGGGCCGTAGTTTGAGGACCCCTGCTCTAGCCCATCCAAAAGGTTTGCTTTTCATGTAGTAGATTGGGATCATTGACTCAGTGAGATGCAGTGCAGGAGATTGCTTTTTCCTCTGAGTGATTGTCAGTTCACAAGTCACTCAGTCTTCAGTTCTGCTGTTGAACTTGTTGGAAAGCCCATTTTTATAGGAAGCAGCTTCAGACACCTTTTATCTATAAATCGGTGTTGAATAGTGAGTGTGAAGATCAGTTGAGGTGTTCCAGTGCACCACCCATCATGTATTTCTGAGGAATACTTCCCAGATACTTCATTAAAAAATTAATACAAAATTCCAGTGTATAAGGTAATTCTGTGGCAGCACTTGGTTTGAGTGCCCTGATCCTGTCACCATGTGAGGGTTTGTTGAAAGCTAAGGCAGGTTTCTAGCCAGAGTCCTTGTAGTGGTCACATGTGTTACCAGCAAATACCTTCAATGCCTGGAGCTCCAGCTCTTGGTCTCAGCTTCAGCCTCTTCACGTGCTTGTGTCTTGCAGAAGCTCCTGTTGCTGGGAGTATGACCAGTGGACAAGCAATGCCCTGGGTGAAGCAGGCCTGTGTGGCTGGGGAGCCTTGTGACCTTATCCTCCAGTTGTGCTTGGGTGCTGTGGTGTGGTGTTGCACAGGCTTGACAGCTAGCTGTGCAATTGTACTGATGTGGGTGTCTGAGTTACGGACCTTGTGTGAGAGGATTATATAAGTGCCAGAAGAAAATGCCTTTTTTGCTCGCTGGCCACTCTTCCTTGCTTTGCTTCTTCTGTTAACTGGTGGAGACTGGTAGAAACTGGTTGTTTCTCTCTGCATTGTGCTGGGAACCCAGTTGTCTTTCTTGTCTCCTTTGGGCACTTGTGGAACCCTGCTGACTCTAAAGAAAGAAGCTGAAGCTTCTAATGGCGCATCCTGCCTCATGATTTCATCTGCTGTGTTGCCTTAATGCTGCTGTTACGAAAACTATTTTTTGCCCTATGAGCAGCCTCTGTGATGAGAAATAAAGGGTCATAATAAATGTCACTGAAGCACTCACAGACAGACAGCAACAGCTATCAAAATAAGGGTTTATTGCAACCAGAGTTAGCCAGCACTCCTTCTGACAAAATACAAGTTCGGTTGTCTGTTGGGAATATAACTACTGCACAATTAGTTCCTGAACCTTAAGGAAAGATGAACCAAAATGGGCATATACTCACTCATAAAGGGGAAACCTCCCACACGAGAGTGCCCAAAGTATCACTCACCAAAGGGGAGTGATGTTCACCCAATCCATGGAGGCTCAATCTATGGAAGTGTCCTTGGACAGCAGATCTAAGGGGAGGGTCCGACTGCCAGGCCCACTGCCATTCTTAGCAGATGGTTCTGCTAAGAACCATCTCAACTGGTTCTTAGGTAGGGCTCCATTTCTACCCTAGTCAGGGTGCACCATGGTCATACTAATTGGTTGAAGGGGCGAGCCCAGGCATAACAGGCTGAGGGTCTAGACCCTGAGGCACCGGTTAAAATGTACCATTTTCACCTGCCTTGTTTTTGCCCTCTTTTGTCTGTGGGGAGGCTGTACCTGCCACAATCCACCCTGCAACCACATCAGATCTCAGCTGGTTTCCTTGGAGTGGTGGTGCAGTTACCTCTTGCCTCCAAAGTTAAAAGGGAGTACAGTGTAGTGAAGATTAGTGTTTATTATGGATCATCATTCCTCAATTATTCTAATATCCAGTATATGAACAGATTTCTAAGGAAGACACCCTTTACCATTAACACAGATTTCACTACTGCGCATCCACTATGGCTTATTCTGATACAAGAATTGTCCTAACCACAATCAGCATTACAAAAGAACAAACATCAAAATTTTCCCCAAGGAATTAATTTCCAGTATAGCAGCAATTGCTTCTGAGTCTTTTGCCACCTTTTACATCTTGTTGCTCTGACCCCACAGTGGCATTGCTGTGTTCAGGATGTGTCTGCAGCATCAAAGAGAGTGTTCCAGTCGCTACCCCCTGACACAAGTTCATAGCTTGGGCAAGTCTGTGTTGTCATCCAGGTCCTGGTTGTCACTAGTTCCCATCCAGGGCTTCCCAGGCATATAAGCTTCTGGGTTTTGCCAGCATGATAGGGACAATGCCAATAGAGTAGCTTCACCCAATTAGATTGCCATTGGCATATCCACTCTGTGGCATTCTTATAGGTTGCATAGGATTTTCTCTACTGCCAAGAGGAGGGCATGCGGTTCTCCTGCCTGTGCTTTATATTGCCACCTGGATCCCATAGGACAGACAGATGCATCTGTGAACCACACCTCTTTGCTGTTACTATTGAAGTTATACTTGGAACAGCAGCTGTTCATGGCAGAGTGTTACTATTCAATTTTCTATCATCAGCTGTTAAACGCCACCACCCATCAGGCTTATAAACTGGCCAAACTAGAGAATTGTAAGGGGAGTGTGTGCAGCTAATTATCTGTCTCTTCTCCAGATCACTAATCACTTCTGTGATGTGCTGTTTAGGTGGTGCTGGCAGGGGTAGCTGCAGGGGCCCAATGTGAGTGCCTTCCACCCCACAGCTCCTGAAGCTCCACATGTAGCCACTGGGCAAATACCACTGCCTGCTGCTAATACATCAAATTACAATATATTTCCCTTGTAAGGGTTTAGAGCCACCCCCACAGCCATCATCTGCTTTTCCCGAGGCAATAAAAACCAAGTTCAAGCCATGGAACACTTTTCTGCTTTACCTGTTACTGCAGTCATGCTTCTGGTTTTCCTTGAGGGCTTGATTCCTAGTTCCTCAGCTAGCTGCTTGTTTAGGACATTCATTTGGGCCCCTATATCAGTTAAGAACTCTGAACTTACTCACTTCAGACCCACAAGAATGTGTATATGCCATTCCCTGTTAGCAGACCATTCAACAAGAATTCACCATGTGGAGTGGGCAGCCCCAACTCCACACAACTTCTTATTTTTGGACCCCTTCAATTCCTCTCGCAAGGGTGTAGAAGGGTTAACTGCACTGTCCTGCTGTCCCTCATTTTCCTCTCTAGCAGTCTAAGCAATGTTCTGGTATGATCTGTGGGCATTCAGTGCAGCACTGCCTGGGGTATTCCCAAGACTATCACTTTTAGGTCATTCCTTGCTGCATCATAAGGTTGACCTCATTTGCCTTGGCAGAGTTCAGACTCTTGGGGGGAGGGAGGCTGCCTAGGATGAGGTTTGCAACTTACTTGTTGTACCCTCATACTCTCTTGTTCCCACCATCAGTGCCACTGCCCAGAGCAGTCCATCCTATCTTGCGCCTGTACATCACTATGTTAGATAATATCTCTGCCCAAGTCATAACATGCATGGGCAGATTCTGGGGGTTTTGCTGGTTACATTCTATGGCCCTCTGAATCCTTTCTCTGAGAGCTGGGACATGTGTCTTTAAAGCATCTGGTAGCCCTGTAATGAGCAGTCTGAAGTGGTTGGGGTCCACCAGTGCAGCAGCTGGTGTCCTGTACTGCTCTTGCTTATACATCGCCTGGATACAGGCAGCCTTTTGTACTCCAAATGCCAGCTCCAACAGTCCTTCTACCCAGATAACAGCTGGCTCTCCCCTTTCCTTAGAGTGCACACCCCTAGCCCAGTATGCCACTCAGGTTGTGATCAACTGGTCACTTGGCGGCCCCTTGCTCAGAAACACTCTGGGACCCCAGAATCCTGCTACCTCATCATCATTCAGCTGTATCTGATCGCCCCCAGTTAAAGAGACTCTGTGCAAATACTCTGTCTCAGTTTCACCCAGCTTACCTGAGAACCTGTCCTGGAGCTCATTGAGCTCAGAACCTGACCACGGGTGGTACAGACAGTGGTGCAGGGGTTCCCACCATGTGGTCCTGTGTGCATCTCTGTTTTAATAACAGGTTGCTCCTCCTTTTCCTCCAACTTCTCCGTTCCATCAGGGCTATTTTCACCAGGGTCTCCCCAGCTGTCTCCATCTAAATCCTTGGGGTCTGTGCCCCTCATTAACTTGTGGATTTGGACAGCCCTGGGGGAATCTTTTGTATGCACCAGCTCAATCAACAAACACATCTGATCCTTTTCCCTGCTCAATTCTCTCTCCAAGTAACACAGTTTGTAGTCTAGCATTTCAGAATGATCCTGTGCCTGGACTAGACATGTGTCTAGGATGGCACACATAGCCCCTTCATCTGCACCACTCCAAAACCTTACAGTGATTTGTTTCAGTTTTTCCATGACCACTACAGGGTTAGACCGCTTCTCCCTCACCCATTTTACACCTAAGGGAGAAGGTGCACAGTTGCGCCTCAGTAGTAATTCCTCTGTTGACATCCTGCCAACCACACCAATAAATGTCATGGAGCAGTAGCTATCTAAATAGGGGTTTATTGCAACCAGAGTTAGCCAGCACTCCTTCTGACAAAATACAAGTTCAGATGTCTGTTGGGAATATAACTACTGCACGATTAATTCCTAAACCTTAAAGAAAGATGAACCAAAATGGGCATACAGTCATTCATAAAGGGGAAACCTCCCACACAAGAGTGCCCAAAGTATCACTCGCCAAACAGGGCTGAGGTTCACTCCATCTGTGAAAGTATCCTTGGCTGGCCTATGCAAGGGGAGGGTCCAGCTGCAGGCCCACTGCTCTGTGATGAACCATCTCAACTGGTTCTTAGGTGGGGCTCCATTTCTACCCTAGTCAGGGGTGCAACTATGGTCATTCTGATTGGTTGAAGAGGCAAACCCAGGCATAACAGGCTGAGGGTATAGACCCTGAGGCATGATGTAATCACTGTAAGGTTCGGTTTAACATCTGAAAAGTACCAAACCATTCTGGCCAGCCCTGTTTTTGCCCTCTTTTGTCTGTCGAGCAGGCTGTACCTGCCAGGGTATAACACCAGTTTCTCTGTTGCCGTGATGCTTGGCTGTGAGGAATACAGGCTTACCCAGGGGCTAGCAAATAATCCAACCATGTTGTATATAACCATATTGGATATATGGAAACTAATGTAATTGGTTTTGGCCTTGCATGTTTCATCAGTAGGGAGTGAAATCCCCTGAAGAGAAATATTCATGTTTGTACAGAGGGCATGCTGCTCTGCTTTCCTTTTAGCTTCTGAATTAACTTATGCCATAACTTACAGTGTGAATCCCCTTCCTCTGCTTCCTCCACCCAGTTCCTTGTACAGATTCACAGCATGTGAAGATGGGATGTAATCTGTAGATCCAACTCTCATGTTGTTTTCACTGAGTTTGTTTTAAGCTGTCTGAAAATCTGGTGTATTGTAGATTATGGGCACAAATCCTCTGGGCAGAAACCCCACAAATTGAAGTCAGACCTGGTGATCTTTGTAGTCTAAGGTGGATTTAGATATGTTGAAATACCACTGGCATGCCTTTTAATTTTAGAAGGCAGCATTCAGGATATGAAAACTGTAGCCACAATTTCCGCGGGGTTTTGTTTTTCAATCTTATTGTTTAATTTTAAAGGACACTGCACCATTAAGTTTCTGGTAGAAGGTGTGATTCCTCTGTGCTTCCAAGCAAACCAAGAAAGAATGGGAGAGAAGTTTGGAGAATAATCTTGCTCTGTAGCCTGTCCCCACAGGCTCTTTTGTTCCACTTGTCTGTGGATCTTCCCAGTATTACTGTGAGACCTGCCATGGTCATGCTTGTAGTAGGACCGGCAAACTAAAACTGGTTCCTAGCTGTGGTTTCTTTTGCTTTTTCCTGCATTGAGCCACCTTTTGAGCTTGTGAAAGTAACTGGGGATGTGTTTCTAAAATGAGGACACTAAAAACCTCTAGCTGTGGAGAATATGAACGCTTTCTTCCCAGCACAATCAGTGCTTCAGTTCTACTCTGCATGGAACAGAGACCACATGTAGCATTGACTTGCTATTTTTTATAATGAATACTTTTTTGTTTTGCTCTTCAATTTAAATAATAACAGAGCAAGTGTGGAGATTCTGTTTTTCTTAACTAATTCATGTGGATGTCTTGAGCTCCTGAGTGGGATGGTTTGGTATTTTTTCTATTGTCATAATGATTTGATTCTCAAGCAAGGAATGCCCAGCCTAGCTCTTTGCTGAGGCATGAAGGTGCTGGAAAAGTTTGAGCTGTTAGGAAAATGTAAATCTCAATAAGATTTAAAACAGTGTGTCAGTCCTGTAGGAGATGCTCTGCAATCTGAAAATCATGAGTTTCTGGTTTCGCCTAGAATTCAGCCCCCAGGGTTGATTTGAACTGTGTGGAAATGAAGGACAGCTGTGCCTTTCATGAAGTCAGTATCTGTGAAATGCTGCTGTGTTCTATTGTCTAATATTGGCCTGTGAATTCAGAGAGGAAGAGTGGTTATGCAGTTAAAGCACAAGACTTCTAGCTCTAGGAGCTCTTGGTTTTGCTGAAGGCTTCCTTACGTGACTGTAGGGAGGACCTTTCTCCCTGCCTCGTGGGAAATAGACTTACTTCTCCTCCTTGTTTCATGTGGATGGGGACTGTCTTCTGCTTTGCTGTACAGTGATCAAGCTGAGCTAGGCAGAACAAAAGTATTTCAGCCCCACTGGGCCCGCTGGCATTGAGGGTTCCTTGCATGGTTTATAAGCAAAGCCTCTGTTTACATTCTCTGCTGTTTTGCTGTTGATCCCTTGGGGTCAGGGCTGAAACTCTCAAGAAGATGGGGCCAGTCTTTTTTCTGTGGTGACCAGTGATAGAACAAAGAGAACAAGCACAAACTGAAACACAGAAAGTTCCACTTAATCATAAGGAGAAACTTCTTTACTGTGATGGTGACGGAGCCCTGGAACAGGCTGCCCAGAGAGATTGTGGAGTCTCCTTCCCTGGAGACTTTCAAAGCTTGCCTAGATGGAGGTGTATATTTCTTCTACAGACGTTCATCCCTCCACTGAATTAGCAAGATGGTTCACATTAGATCTGACTGTCTCTGAGCATGGTTGCTCAGTCTGACATCAGGTTCATCTCCTGATTTGAGCCTGGGGCTTGTGTCAGTTGCCTGGGACGTTAAGTTTCAACCATGGGCTGTATACTGTGTGGTATTGGTGAGGGGAGACTGCAGGACTGCGACCCCCGTGGTTGTGTGTTAAAGATGAAGGGGAGAGGGACAGAGAGGCTGCAGGTCTGTATCAGTGAAAGTATGTGGAGAGACTTCTCTCTGATGTGCTGTCCAGATGGTGCAGCTGCATTGTGCTGTGCCAGCCAGCTTGTAATAGCTGACCATACCAGTGCTCTTGGTCAGTCTCGAGTGTGAGAGAACATGTGTGAGCCAAATCATGTTTGAAAGGACATATTTTGCCTCACTTTTTTTGGTGAATTGATAGTGTGTCTGAGCTTTAATGGCAGGAATATATTACAGTAATAGGCCTCTGGTTGTAAAATGTTTTGTTCTGCTCCAAATGTTTGCATTGTTTAGGTAAGCTTCATATTAGCCTTTTAAAAACTTACTTTTTCTTTTGTCTTTTTGGAGGAGTTCTTTTAACATATGCTCTTGCATTTCTTTAGGCCCTAGTGGGCAAGCAGTCTTGGAGCAGAATGGCTGTTTTCAAGAGGAAACCTATGTTAACTCTTTCTTCTTGAAGCATCCAGAATTTAGACTGGTTGCAGTGTTTGGAGCTTTTCTGTGGTTTCATGCGCAAGTCATTATATATGCCTCCACGATTGAGGGGGATTGCATAAGACACTGAGCCACAAGTGCTGGAAGTAGGACCAGATGGGGTAGGGAAGAAAACGCAGGGTAAGAAAGGCTGGCTGTTTGCTTAAGGCACTGCAGTGGGACCATGGTGTTTGGATTCAGTCCTTTGTCTCACAGATCTTCCGTGTGTGGTCTTGGGTAGACAGGGGTTATGACCAGTTAGCATGGGTTCATGACCGGCTGGCTGTAAGCCAGGCATTGTCCTGCAAGCAGTTTTGGTAACTCTGTGTTCTGTTCCCTTCATGTTTTCCTCCAAATTATGATGAAAACGCCTTCAGATGTTTGTAGGAGTTGCCTTGGAAGGCAACTTGGATTTTTCAGCAATTCCTAGTGCTGAACAAGTCTGAAAATGCTCGGCATGACAAAAAGGCAGGGGAGAAATGCCCTGTTAGTGCTGGGCTGGCTAATTACAGCTGTGGAAGATAGCAGGCTATTTGTTATTCCCCATCATGATTACAAACAGGGCAGCAGGAATCATGGTTGCTTTCCTGAAATTATCTATAGAATATGTCCCTGACCAAAAAACCCCTGCTTCCATATGGCAAAAAATTTGCAAACCAAACCCACAATGAAAAAAAGCCTAGGCAAACCCCAAAGCAAAACAACAATGAGGAAACATTGTAGGAGAAAAGTAGGAGAATTATTGCTTGGTTGCTTTTTTTTCTTTCTTTCTTTTTTTTTTTTTTTATAGGCATGTGGGCCTTTAGGAGGGTGGCTTGAAAAATAGTTTTAATGGGGACAGATTAAATGAAAAAGCTTACAAACATCTGAATTCTGCATGCCAGTATGCCTTCAGTCAGCTACCCCTTTCTGAATTTCCAAACTTCTGATGATCTCACCAACCAAGCAAGCTGCAGAAGTGTTTAGGAAGTTCAGTGCACTTAGGAAGGAACCAAGGAGTCAGGGCATGGAGGATTTTTCTTCCAGTTGTGGTGAAGCAGGGTGCTTTAGCCGCATCTGGAAAAAAAAAGACATTTTAATGTTGTTGTAGGAGCCAGCTCTTTTTCTAACGTCTCTGAGCTGGGGTAGGGGATGGTGGTTGATTTTGGTGACTGGGTGCACTGTGGTGTTTGTACGGTATGGTTAAAACCAGTATATTGCTGAGTAGCCCTGCTGGTGGGGGAGAGAGGAGGACGTGGGAGAAACTTATGTCCCAGAGTAACCTCCACGTCCCCTCAGCAGAGGGGGTGATTTACTTTTTCACATGGAACAAAAAGGCAACAGGGAATTTGTAACTGGATATGTAGATGAGGGAGCAATGACCGTCAGTAACCCCGTCGTGCTTCGCTCTGCCAGAGCAGAGCGCGTGGCTTCCTCTCCTCGACGGCTGCTCTGCCAAGCTTGGGCCAGGAAGCAGAAGTGGCAGCCTGGCTGCCAGCCTTGCTGTTACTGCCAGTGGCAGCCTAGCGCCCAGCATGCTTTTTCTTGAGGGTTGGGCTTTCCTGAGAGTATCACCTGCTGAGCTAAGCAAAAAACATGAAAAAGAGGGTAAAAATGTTCTGTTACAGCTATTCCCTATGGGGGGGGGGCCACTCTTAGGGCTCCTTTGCACTGCTTTCCCTTTGGAGCTTGTTGTTTTCCACTCTTTTCCTAGAGTAGAGAAAGCAACGTGACACCTTGCTGGCTGATTTAGCTTAGCTTGGAAATCTTCACCCCAGTAAATTCCACACAACTTGCTCTCTGAGCTCATCCTGGCATAGCTGCTTTCCTCATTACTGCTTATTTAAGCATAGTAAAGATAGAATTGTCCTCTCTCTCTTAAAAAAAACAACCCTACAACAAACCAATCCAAAACAATGTGAGGGTCAGTTGCTTAAGCTCCAGGTTTGTGAACTTTAATAGTGTGCATGAATTATAATTTCCATATGGTTCCTCTCTGCTCTGAGACGCACAAATTAATTTCAAATGTCAGCCAAGAGCTGAAACACAAATGGCTTCAGAAGGTGAAGCTTTTGGGAAAGAAAATGTAATTAAAAAGCATTTTCAGAAATTTTGCCAAATGGTAAAGATTGCCTCCTAGATCTACATGTGATTCTGTATCATATTTTCTGTATCATATCATATCTGCGTTCAATCTGAGTTTGAAATTTATGGTAGAGTACATCTCCTGTTAACATAATTAAATACAGGCTAGTAAATCCCTCAGTATGTGCACTACCTCAGTCCTGTATCCAGTAACAACACAGGGATTAAGTGAAACTGAATCTTTGTGCAAGGCTAATGCTGGAGTAGGTTTCACCCAAGAATGGGGAGTAGCTTGGTGTGCCTTGCTGCTTCTATGTATGTACGTGCAAATTGAGCTGAAGTAATGATGTTAAAGGGAGTTGTCTTTAAAAGTTGGTTTTTTTAATTTTTTTTTTTCTGAGATCAAGACATTATGGATTGACATCTCTGAAAGCTGCCAAGTTTCAGAGCACTTTGCCAGCAGCTTTGCTTTTCCCTTTGTGTTATGGTTTGTGTAATTCTCTCTCTACTGTTTGTCAGCTTTGCTTTTACTGTTCAGAGCTCTCACATGAGTTTCCTTTTGGCTTTGACCTGACCAGAATGTTGCTTTTTTGTCACTTTCTAGACTTGAAACTTCGGGATTTCCTGGCTGACAATGAGACATTCTCAGATTTCCTTCATCATAACATGTCCATGCCATTATCTGCTGTAGAGGAGCTACTGGATGCAGAAGTCAATCTCCGGCAGGTAAAAAGCACTTTCAACCTATTGTTTAACCACAGTGCCAAGATCCACAGTGCAGGAGCCCTCTGTGCGAAGTGATGTAGAAACAGTGGAAAATGTAATTCCTGCATCTCTCTTCACTCTTGTCCTCAATTTACTGTCTTATTTGGTTGTAAGCTGTTAAAGGATACAAAGACCCATGTTCAAATGTTTTTATCTGCATAGGAAAGTAGCTTAGTGAATTGTATTACTTCATTCCTGGGTGGTGGTTTTTTTTGTGGTTGTTGTTTTGGTTTTATTTGTTTGTTTGTTTTTTAATCCAAGTAAAACATAAATTAGGTTGCTGTGCTGTTTGAACTGTTTTACTTCAATTACCAATAAAAATGGAGTGATTTTTCAGTCACTCAGCATGGACTGGAGCAGAGTTTCTGTGTGTTACTCTGCCTTAGATCCCTCTGCAGCAGCAGGAGACATGCTTTTCAGTTTGTGGCTAACTCTTCAAGACAATAAACTTGCATGTTATATAGTACAAGAGAGTTCTGGTCTCAGATGAAACTCCTGAGTGCTGCTATGATTGCCTTCATGAACATAGGCAGCTGTGACAGTGGGCTGGAGCCCCTGTCTTGAAATAGGGGGACTATTTTTCATGTTTTGTGCTTAGCTCAGCAGGTAATACTCTCAGGAAAGCCCAACCCTCAAGAAAAAGCATGCTGGGCGCTAGGCTGCCACTGGCAGTAACAGCAAGGCTGGCAGCCAGGCTACCACTTCTGCTTCCTGGCCCAACTGTTTGCCATGGTCAAGCTCAGAACAGGTTTTTTGCTAAGCTGGTCAAATTGGTCCACCAGCATCCTTTCTAATGTGGAAGTCAGAACTGGTTGCTTCAGACCTCAAAGGAAGGCTTGTTCTCTTAAGGCAGCGCAAAAGGTGATGTGCAAAAGGAGGAGGAAATCCATTCTGCTTCCTCCAGATCAGGTGTTTTCTTTAAAGTTTATTAATAGTCCTTTCAGACTTTCCTGTAGTTACAGGTGCTGTCCCCCTTTGCACAGATTGTCTCATTCTTCAGTGAATTCTATCAAGGCATCTGTTTGAGTGCAGTTTTATAATTAATCCTACAAGTTAAGGGTATGTCCTACTGCATTTTAGGCTGCAGGTTTTGTTTTACTTGAAACTATTTTGCCTGAAATTCATATTAGATTAAAACAGAGTTGTGCTATAGATGGTTCTGCAAGGACAACCAGAAGGCTTCAGGTTCAACATAATGTTGTTCTGATTCAGCCGTCATTTTATGCTGCCATCAGTTGCCTGATCACACAGGCTAATGCTGTACTCAGCAACATTACCTCTGAAGTCTTCTTTCAGACAGTCCTGTCATGGGTTCTTATGGGTTCTTTGCTGTGCACTGTGGCACTAGCATTGCCTGCTGGACACAACAGACAGAGATGGCTCCCTCAGTGGCCCTTCACATGGAAGGACACCACTGAGAGAGCTCAGCAAGATGCAACCAGCCCCAACAGGAAGCTACTCTGACTGATCAGCTTCTGGTTAAAGTAGCCCTGGCCTTGCCCACCACCCCAGCCATGACCACCGGGGTGAAGGCAGAGACACAGAGACACAGGTGGCCCAGGTTCTGCGTCTAGAACGTGAAGCCAGTGAGGAAAACAAAACGTTCTGCTAGGTTGTGACTCATTCACAGGTCAACTCCAGCTCAGGGCCCACAGCTCAGGCCCCAGCACTTCACGTAGTCATTGTCTCTAAGCTAATGGAAAGGCAGAAGGATTTTCAAAGAGGCATAAAAGCCAACTCTGAGCTTATGTTGTGTGACTGTCATATCTATTGTATGTTGCAAAGACAGTGGAAGGAGAAAAAAAGCTTGACTTTTATCTACATAATATATCTGAAGGGTGGTGAAGGAGTAATCAGTCAGGTAATTCTTGCTTAAATGCTATAAACTCTGCTCTTGTTTGTGGAATCTTTATGCTGCTTCTGCCAGGACACGGGGAGTGATGTCTAGTCTTAACATGGGTTTGTGCTCTGTGGTGGCATGAAGAGATAATCTAAGCAACAGGGCAGTAAGCAGCAGAGAAGGGCAGTGGCACATCTAAAGTTTCTTTAAGCACTTTTCTAATACACATAATAACTGAGAGGTGGAGCTTCATTCACAAAGTGATATAGAAGGGCGCATTCAGAGTATGGAAACATCACAGCAAATACACCCTTCTCCTGAACTTTGTTAGTGTTCTATGATTGTTCAACAAGCCCAGAAGTTACAATTTGCAAGCAAGGAACTGAAATCACCGGGAAGATGGGACTGTTGTTCACAGGTGTTACTGTAGTGACAGTACTTCAGCATGCCAAGCAGTGTCATGTATCCAGCATACTGAACACAGTGGCAATACATAAAAATGGCCAAAGCCATGGGCGTGAATGGCTCAACTTTTTGTTTCTCTGATGGTGGCAGATTTGCTCAGAAGGTTGTGGGGTTGGGAGGGAGCCTGGATCAGCAGTGCGCAGGCAGCTATCTAATCACGTCTAGTATGCTGCTGTTGTCCAGGCATGGCCAGACAGCTGTAATGTGGCTTGGATAGTAGGAGGAGGTGCTGTCCTTGTGAAAACCTGTAGGGACACAGTGAGGTCCTGGGCCCAGGCTGCAGCGTGATGTGTTGAATAGTAGTAAGATGTGATTTAATGGCCAAGGCTTATGCTGCTGGAAGAAATCTCCTCGTTTCATACAGCAGGGACAGTCCCAGGAGAGAACGATGTGACCAGTGAGCACAAAACAGTCACTTGTGACTGCTTTCAGACATGAGCCTGGCATTTTGAGAGTCCTTAGGGGACTTATCACAGAACATAATTGCCTGTTGAAGACATCATGGATTCAAATGACTTGAAATGGTTGCAGAGAATTGTCATGGTGTGACTGGGTATTTTAGGTTGGGGGTAGGCAGGGCTTCAGTTCTAAGATCACATGCTGTGGACCTCACTGTATTTGGAAGGAGCGGCTTTTCTCCAACAGAGCGTAAATTCTGAGTGAAAAAGGTGGACAGACACAGGGGATGGTGGAAGATTGTTCACCTTCACTTTTTTGAGTGAGCACTGCAGCACTGGGAGACACTAGTTTTCTGCATGTGCACCCAGGGAAGCTACTACAGACTTATCCCAGGACTCCAGAGTGTCATTCCAGTCCCACAGGAATATTCTCATTTCAGCATGGCTATGATGGTGGAAGTATCTCTGCTGGCAAAAAATACACGCGAACTTTTTCAAAAGCCCAGCCTTTTTGATGCAAGAGCTATCCAATTTGTTCAGCTGAGTGTGCAGCATGGAAACATCCTATTTTTGACATATAGATGCAGACTAAAATTAAATGCACAAGTATTTATAATGCACAAGTATTGCATTATAAATCTTTTTCCTGTCAGTTACATCTGCTTGTTTTGTGAATGCAGTGCACTTTCCCCCCCTGGATTGTTGATGCCCTTTTGGTTATGAAAGACAAAAAATATTCAGACCCAGGAAGTGTTAACTCTTCTGGGATCAGAAGAGTTAACTCTCTAGAGTTAACTCTCTAACTCTTCTAGATCAATCCTCTTTAGTTTTTGTTAGAAGTTGGGCAATACACACTGGGTATTCTAAAAGAATAGAAAGAAGAAATTAAGTTGTTACCTGTGGATTTACAATAAAATTATTCCTTCCATCTAACCTCAAGACAAAAAATTATTTCCAATGGAAGTTCTGCATTTTCCTTTCCAATGGAAGTTCTGCATTTTCCTTGTTTTTATCACCTTTATGAAGTGTGCACCTGTTTGACATGTAGCTGTTTGTTGTTCAACAAAATCAAATCCTGTAACTGACCTTATTAAAAGAAACTAGGCCATCAAGTTTGAAAGGGACGGGTAATAATTCAGAGGGATTTTATGCCTTCCTTTAATAAGGGGGTTGCTTGTGGATTAGGAAACATTATTGACAGGCAAAGCATCACCTTGAGTAAAGTGTGCTGGTGAAAGAAGACTCTAGGCTCTTATCTCCTGTTTGTTGCAGCCAGTAAGATAATTTTTTTTCACCAATGTATTATGTGCCCCAAAATACTGCAGAATGTTTCTCTCAGCAGTGAGTAAAGAGATACTTCGGAGCTAAGAGAGGAGGTGATTCTAATCCAGAACAGCACAGAAAATGTGGCTAAGGAGTTTGGGACACGGGTCTTTTGCCCTTCACATACATTTGCCAGGCTTGTGTCTGGTTACAAGCCTCAGTTTGTGTCTGTGGCTCAATTCCCTGAAGACCTAAAGATTAGGGAATATACAACCCCTGGTTGGAGGAAATGACTGCTGTGGAGGACAGAATCACTGCTGCTCTGTGCATGTTTGTGGAGAAATGGAGAGAGACCTGCTTCCCCCAGGATTTCTCCCCCTTGTACTCAGGAGGGAAACATGTTTTTCTTGGAATTGAGTTACATACGGACCAGAGCTGTGCTGTCTGTAGAGAAGAATGCCCTTTTAACCTCTTTCTGGAAATGTTATGAATGCTTAGTTTCGTCTAGGTGATAATCAGTTTTGTGCTATGAATCTTACACAAAGGGAGACTTAAATGCTTTCCCCACTTTTTTCAGGTCATTGTGTCTGGTTACCGAATGCAACTGCGAGATCTCTGCAATAGCTCAACACGGTCTGAACTCCTTAAAATCCAAAATCAGACAGTGGCCATGGACTCTGAAGCCTTTGTTTGCACCTTGCCAAAGGACAAACTGTATGGGGCTGAACAAGCCCTCCGTGCTAACCTGAATCCTTTGAAACCCCTTCAGGTGAGTTCACTGGTCCCATCTATGAAAGACTATTGTTAACACAGTGACATTTTCTAGGGCTTTCAGTCTAGGAACTCATTCTTGCATTTCCAGAGTGAACTCTTCATTGGCAGTAAGAAAGAAGAAAGATGGTCTGTATCACTGGAGCATGAACAACATTGCTTCTCCCTGTCATTCTTACCCTTCCTTCTGCAGTGTGGTACTTGCAGAGCCTACATGTGTGTGGTCTACTGTTCAGTTTGTCAGAGGAAAATATTCACGCTGCATAGTAACAAACAGGTTCTTGGTTGTCCCTGTGTTTTGGTCAGATGTGTCTTGTCTAGAATGAGCCCAGATGTTAGACTAGCCTGTGCTGAGTGCTAAAACTGTATCACCCTCTGCCCTTACCTTCTAGCCATTGAGTGCAGAAGTTTCTAGCTAGTGGCAAGCCACAGTATTTGAGCAGGTTTAATTCATACAAAGAAGATTGAAGTTTTAAAACCCTGTTTCAAAGATTGACCAGCTGAATGGGTTTTGGAGAATTCATTGAGTTTCAGGAAAATACGTTACTTAGGGGGGGATTGGAGACTGAAGCAGACACAGCTGTTTATCTAGGAAACCCCAGTGATACTTTGTTATAGGTCCACAGTGTCTGGTCAAATACAGAAGTTTTAAGAAGTTAGTGCTGGAAATAGCAGTAGAGAGAAGAGGCCATAGAACCCACCCTGACCGACTAAAACAAACACTCTGTTGTCTACTGTGGAAGAAATAAACACTTTGCCTGTCTGAGGTTCCAGATTTGATGGGCCCTTGAGGACCAAAGTCATGTACCACTTGCTTGGCTTTGTCCCCAGTCAAAGGGGGTCATTATCAAGTACTGGAATCTTAACTACTCTTCTGCACAGTACATAGTGGTCAGTTACTTTTCTCCACAGCTCATCTTATGTTTTCCGTGCCTTCCATCTGTGTTTTGCTTTCCTGTTAGAAAGGCAAGATGGTAATAAGTGTCAAGAGATGAAGTAGCAGCTCTAAACATGTGCCCATAACAAAGATGGACTGTTTGAAAAGGAATGGCTGCAAGCAGTTTATTGTGTTCAGTTAGATGTATATGCATCTATTTACTTTATTCATTCAGAGATGCTAGAACATTGGGGACCAAAGGTGGTGAAAATAGCCAGCTAATAGTACACGACAGTATTGGTCTTCTGGTCCTTCTAGAGACTCAGTCTTGCTTTTCTCATTTGTGGAATTCTCTACAACTTGGCTGATAGAAGCAGGTACTGAGTATGTCTGTATTTTTCTGTACTGTTTGTTGGTGAAAGAAAGCAGTCATAAGCCACTATGTGCCACTTGGCAACAGCAAAGTAGGTTAAGACATTATGTGCAATTCTGAGGGACTTCTGAGAAGCTGGTTTCTGATCTTGGCTTCAAAGCAAAAAAAAGCTTGAGTCCAGAAGCCAGCAGTTCTAAACTTGCTGTGTATTCTACAATATCTTGTAAAGGTCTGCAGTTTTCCTCAGAAAAATGTCACAGACTACCCTCTAGTTAAGCTTCTGTAATGTGTCAGGGAGTGAAACAAAAACTAACTGTCTTCAATGTGGCCAGGCAAAATGAATAAATTAACTCTAGGATCATGATGAACAGGTTTGAAACTTAGTGTCTTTAAAGGCTAAGAAGTGCCATGACCTGCAGTAGTGTCTCTGAACAAAGAGGAACTTTCTGCCTGTGAACAAAAGAGGCTTTTGACATAGCTTATAATTAAAGGCACTGTGGGTCAAATCTTGCACATGCATACTAAAGATAGCTTGCACTGTATCTACTACAGACCCTGTAAACAAATGCCAACAGTTTACCTAGAGGTTTATTTTTAATTTTTTTTTGCTTAATCCCTTTGATATACTTTACAGCATGCCATTTCAGTAAGCAAAAGTAAAGTCTAAATGAAGTGCAAGTACAAAACAATTTAGAGGCAAGATTTTGGCTCATGTAACAGGACCTGGGCTCCACTGTTGGCAGAATTCTGTGATTTTTGGAGAGGCAGCACCTTAATATGATTAGGTCAATACAGTTGGGGTGAAAAGGAGTTGCAACTGTGCAGGAGCTGTGTAAATTCAACACCAAGGTCTTGAATAGTAAAATGGGAGGATTTGCCATTTGAGTACCCAGGCAGTAGATTGGTTATAGTTTCTTGAACTGTCATAATCTAGAATACTCATGCCAACATCCACCTGCTTCTTCCTGCCCCTGTGCATTCCTGTTTGTTTATCCCTCTGCAAGATGATGCAGTAAATTACACCATGGAATTGATCTGGATTAAAAGTGTCTGACCTGATTGTGTCTTATACAAACATTTGGAGTATGCACGATTGAGAACCCAGGGGTCGGCATGTGTGTATGCGCTGAGACCCTGATGTCAGTGCCTGCTTCTGCAGGCTTAAAGTGAGTATGCATTTGCAGCCTGAGGAAAGCTATAAATATTCTAGGTAACTCACAACAAAACAGTAATTATTAGCAAATTTTTGACAGAGCAAAGTTTTTGAAAGGAAATTAAAGTGTGTGCAAGGTGAAATACATGATCTCTAAGTCTCATAGCACTGTTAAGAAAGTGTTTGTTGTTTGGGGTTTTTTTTAAAGGCAAAAACTAACCACTTTTTCTTTACATACTTGCTCATCAGTTCTATCCAGAACAGTGTGAGCATTGCCCAAAGTGCAATAGTACAGTTGAGACAAAGAAGGACTTCTAATTAAAATTTTCCACTAGGATGTGTAGCTCATGGTAGGGAGGTTAAGGTGTGTTTCCTTATTTTTTCTTATGTAAGAACCAGTTTGGGGCAGGCTGTTCAGATCAAGAGAGAGTAACTCCCGGGATAGTAACTAGGAGTGATCACAGGATGCCAAAGCAGAGGATCAGCTTTCCTTCTTGACTATTCATTCCACTAGAAGCAACAAGTCTTTCAAGAAGTCAAATTCCCTTTTTCAGAACCCATATCTTCATGTTCATCCTTTCTCTGAAGCCTTTTGGCCAACAGTAAGTACTATGGGATGTAGAGCATCTTGTACAAGCCCCTTGTGGACACCTCTTCTTGACGTTTGCCTTGCACTGGGTGTAGTCAGTGAGGCAGGAGAAACCGGTTTGAGAACAACAGCAAAAGACTGACTCTAAGTGCATGCACCCAGATTTTCAGCTTTCTCCCTGTGCTAGGCCTGCACTTCTCCCGTGCAAGAACAGTTTGGGAAACCTTACAGGCACCCCTGGTTAGGAAGAGCAATGGTAATAAGTCAGTCCTGCTGGACTGGTGTTGTGATGGGTGGGGACTGTCTTATGTCATAAAAATACCTGTCTGGGACAGCCTTCCCTCTGCAAATCTCCCCAGTTTTGAAATGACCTGGGGGAAGGTTAAGTGACAGATGATTCACACTGGTCCTGTGGGATTTCATCCTTGAAGTGCTGCCTAAAGAGGGCTCTGCTACACTCACTTTCAGTGGTGTGGGTTTGTAATAAGACATATGTTGTGGCTTGTGTACTGTAGCAGTCCTTGAAGGTGTGTGGGTGAGCACATGAAAATCTGATTGGTTTTTCTCCCTTTGTAATATGGGTGGTATTTTGTCGTATGGTTAGCATGAACTAAGCATTAAATAATAAATGCATTCCAGTTGAAAAATGACTTTATAAAAGGTCTTTTAATGTAAATACATGCTGCAACTGAAGTTGTGGCTTTCCTTGCTATTTTAAGAGTGTTTTCAGTCAAACACAATGATATCATGCTTTTAAGCAGCAGTACTTTGGGACTTCCACTTCCAGGAAATAAAAGCAGAAGCTTAAGGCACGTGATTTTTTTCCTGCAAAATTCAGTGTAAAATTTCTGCTAAGATCAGTATAAAGTTGCAAGAATTATTTCAGGGCAAACATGGCAGAGTGGTCTCATTAAGAAAAAACAGTTACCTACGTTATGCAGACAACAGCTGAATTTTGTTATGACCTCCCAACACTTCAAACACATGCATTCTCCTGCATATTAAAGAAACAGACCCGTCCATCCCTTCTAGCAAGAGCTGACGGGTGGATTTATTCAAGGCTGTCTTCACTGTGCAACCAACTCTATCTCAAGTGATGTCTCTATTTCATGTCTTGTAGCATGCACATACAAGTTGCACTCAGTGGATTCTGTGTGCTTGTACTTTAAGAGTATCATGAAGTTGGCTGCTACAAAAGACCAGTCCAGAGGAAGCGTGGCGTGCCAGCCACCAACACAGAAATTGTACAGGATAGCTCTGTTCAAAACCTGCTAGAACTCTGTCTTTCCACTCTGTACCTAGAAAGGACAGGTGATATTTTTGCAGCATTTCACCAGAAAATGAGTCCCCCTGCCCCCAAGATATAGTGCAGACAGTTACTAAAGACACTGTCACAGTGGGACCAATCTTACTGGAGCTGCCCTGAATCTAGAGGGCTCTTATGAGTGTAATGAACTCTTTTACTTAATGAGCCACTACAAAGAGTTACTTTCCAGGGAAATTCATGACATGCTCATCTGTACAAAGATGACTGGCCACTTGTGACTGGTTTTTGTAATTGTCTCTGTAGATATGCCTTGTGAGAGGCTCCTTGCATGGGCTTTAGGGTGCAAAGGGTGGCAGGGTAAAGAAAGCAAGATTTCATCAGTAGCAATGGCATCATTGCAAGTTCTGGTGAGAAATGGACCTGAGTGCTGTGAATGTGTTACAGAAGAAAGGTCAGAATGGTGGGATGTGAAAGGATAGGTGGGCTCTCCTCACATTTCAGGGTAAGATTTTCAGGCTCCTTGAATCACCTAAGACTTGCACGCTGGTCAGACCAAAGTCTTGTTCAGCTCAGTTTCGCTTAAGTTCTAGTCCAGCAGTGGCTCTTAATGGAGGCATATGAAAGAATGCAGCCATGGGACAAGTATATAGTAACATTTCCTCTATGTAATGTCCTGCTTTTCAGTAGCTTGCAACTCATACATCCTCAGATGCTGCTGGGATCTTGGTGTTTAATAACACTTGCTAAGGTCTTTTCTTTAATGAATTCTTCTGAGCCTTTCTTAAACCTACATTAACTTCTGGTACATTCAGCATTGCATAGGGTTTACTGAATTTCTCCATTTTTACTAACTCGTGTGATTTGTTTTAAACTGATCTTTCCATGGAAGCACCCTAGTCCTGTGTGACGACTTGCAGCAAGCAATCATCCCCTGTTCCCATTCTCTATCCCACTTGTAATTTTTCAGACTCTGTCATAACCTCTATTTGTCATTGCAGATCCCATTGGAAGAACTGCAGTCTATTGTTCGTGCTTCAGAAGCCATTCCTACCTTGAATAATATTTGTAGTCTTTTTCTGTAATTGTGCTCCTTCTGAGGGGGAGGACCCAAAATTGCACCATGGATTTATATTGACATTGATCTGTCTTATCACTGTAGTTCTAAGATCTCACTTTCTGAGTGTCAGTAGCTAGTTCAGAGCCATCAAAGGGTATTTTAAGGTCTTTTCCCTGTGTACTTTACTTTGCAGCGCTGAGTTTCATCTGGCACTTTATTACTGTGTCAGCATGAGGCCTTTCATTAATCCTTTGCAACTGGCTTTTGACTTTTCACTGTTCTGAATCAATTAGCATCATCAGAAAACTCTTCCTCCTGCACTCTGTCCCTGAATCAACTCTGAATACAGTGAACAACACAAATCTGTGTAGAGCTTGATGAGGTATTTGGGGCTGAATAAGCATGTCTGTTATGCATGAACCTAGGACTTTATACTTCATCTTGTTAGTATTGCAGCTGTGTAGCTTTGATATTTCCTGACTATATTTCTTTAAATGTCTTGAAGGTCTTAGCCTGTGGGGAGTTTGAATTGCTTTTCTTTTAGCTCTAATGATGTGTTTTGATTTATCCAAGCCTTAAGGACAGTGTTTAGTAGAATCCATAGAGGTTAGAGAGACGCTCCCTAAGTTTGCAAGTAGCTTTGGAGCAGGCCCTAGGTCTGCACTCAGAAAAGTTAGCTGGGTCTTAAATGCCCCAGTAGATCAGTGGAACAGTGCCCATTTACCAGCTGGCGTTGACCAGATCTTACCATCCTCCAGCAAATCAACTAGAATAAGTGAAAGCCTCCAGACTTTGCTCCAGAAATTACCCCAGGGAAAGATGTGAAAATGAAAAGCTTCAGTCCAAAAGATCTATGCTAAAATC
>VZZY01011394.1:59667-81098 GCA_013400335.1 Eurystomus gularis
AAATCAAGGGCTTTGGCTGTTCCTTTGTGTGTTACAATGCTATAACTTCAGCATACTTTCAAATGCTGCAATGTGTAGCTGCTAATGTAAAATCTTAGGAAATTATTTTAGTCTTCATTCCTTTGAAATAAGGATTGTGTCCATATGTTTCCCATGCAAGATAATCCAGGTATGTAAACAGAAGGGCAAAAGAACCCCACAAACTAAAACCCAGGCCCACCAATTACATGTAGAGCAACTGGAGACAGTGAGTTGTGTTTAGTGTGACTCCCCACTAATAGTTACCTGAAAGCTGTGCCTTCCATTTCTGGAAACCTGTCAGTCTTTCTCTTGTTACGATGGTGAGTGTCAGCTGTTTCATGGAAGCTGATGGTTTTAAAATACGCCCTTGGTTTAGATAAAAAATATCAAGGCCTGATGGGAGGACTTGAGTGATGATGACGTACACTGCAGCAGGAGTTCTCTGTATCTGAGCTAGTGTCTGTGGAGTGCCACTGAAAGTTTGTGTCTACCAACTGGTCTTTTCCTCCCTTGTATAGACTTTGCATCCCCTTCTTAGCACTGGCTTGTGGGATTTCAGGTTTGTCCACATGCTGTCTTGTAGGCTGTGCTTGTTTTGTGACCTGGAATGCAAGTGTTCCTTTGCACTGTAAGTGTAAGTGCCTTCATTTAGCATTTTATTGGAATGGTTCTGATTATGGCATCTGTGTACCTAACCTGTGAGGAAGGAAAGGAATGTCCCCATTGCATTGTAGGGTGTTGAAGTCCAGGTTATCTTAAGCTCAGCATTGCACAGAAGCCAGCTCTGTCTTCCTCATCAAGAACTTTGCCGTGTAAACAGTCCTTACTACTCTTCTTTACAGGAATGTTTACAAGGGTTTAATTTCTTATGGTGACTTCTATTTTCTTTTCCTCTTTTCCTGCAGAGACGACTTTCTTTCAATTCCTCCTTGCAGGATCTGTCAGAAACCATGGAAACTTTGAGAGACAGCCTTGGGAAGCTTGTTAAAGAGGTAAGGAGCTCCTTTGTATCAGATGAATGCATCACTGGTTGCTGTCTTAGCCTGCAGTTGAGTCTCTGCACAGGTCACCTTGGTGCAACTCCAAGTCAAATTCCTGGCTTGTTCTGAAACTTCCCGCCACCCTACAGACACTCTTCCTGTGTCAATAAAGGCAGCATGCACTTTGCAACCTTTTGGCACTTAACGTTACGAACACCCTAGGAGTTTATCAGATGCGTGGCTAAAAACTGGGTCCTCATGGAGGAGCAGGAATAAAGACATTTTCTGTGGAGTTTGCCTTCTCAGCAATGACACAACTGTTGGGCTTGCAGTACATCTGCTGCCTAGCTGTGCCTCGCAAACTGCATGTGGAGGTTTGCCTCCTTTCTACTTTCTTCACTTAGTTGCCAACCATGTCAGGTTTGTTACTTGGTTGTATCTACTGGTCTCTGGGTGTGGAGAGGATATGGCATGTGGAAAAGATGTTGTGGCTGTTTAAATCTAAATTAGTAGCTATAGGCTATTGTTTATTCTTTGTCAAACTAGCTTTTTGGGGCAGAGATTATTTTCCAATCCTCGCGGGGCACTCAGTGCAATAGCATCACCACACTGGCTGAGAAGGGCTCTGGCAAAATACAAATAGTGATTTGCAGAGAGACAAAGTGATACTACAGATATTGCAAGTATTTGTTTTTACAGGTGAAATGACAGATTCAGAAAAAAGCCTTGTGTGACTAGCATTAGTCAGAAGTCCAAAACTGGCGGAATTTTTTAGCCAGAAACTTACCTTTGTTGCTTTTTGGCTGGCTCTGACTTTGAAGTGCAGCTACTAAGCAAAAACATTCTCTCCCTAAAGCAGAAATCACAAGCATCTAAACTAAACAATGCCTCTTCCTTCTTCTCCCCTTCCCTCCTCTTCCGTCTTTGCATCAGAGCAAGAGAGCTCAAAGCTGTGAACGGCAATAACCTCTGAGAGCATGCACAAGAGTGGGTCACTTCAGGTTAGCGTGCACTACACTCCCACGGAGGGGCAGCTGCTGGGAGCCAGCGCCATGCCAGCCAACAATTCCTGGCACACATCCCTCCCTGAGTTCCACAGTCTGCTGCTGGGTCTCATTTGCAGTGAAATTAAGATAATTCCAGGATCAGCTTCAGTTAAGACAATGGCAGGGCTCTTGCTGCTAGCAGAGAGGCTGCCCCTCAGAGTTTGAGTACAGCTGTTTCCCGTTACGTCACTTAAGCTAGCCTTTTTTTCTTGTCTGGGATAAAAATAATTGAAACCATGTGATAGTCAGTTTGCTGATGTGGCCAAAAATGTCCCAGGGTAATGTGCCTTTTTCTTGGCAGCTGTTTTGGGTAGGACTACCTTTTATTTTGCCCTATTGCTGTGCAAACAAAGGCGGCTTTTTCCTCTGCGTACAGCATGATCTGCTCCAGATGGTTTGACCGAAAGTTACTCCTTATTGTCTGGCAGGCTGATTTCTGTGTGAAAAGGAGGGACTTGCTCCCTTGTTTCAAAGGGCAGCAGCTTGAGGGGGTGGAGGGAACTATTGTTTGTGCCATGTCTAGGAGCCTTTCTAGCAAGGAATTTTAATTAGAGAATGGTCTGGACGAGGTATTTGTCTCTGAGTATGGGGATTGATTGGATCTGTGTCTCTGGGCTCCTTAAATCAACCTAAGAGGGCAGATTAAACACCAAGAAGCAAGGGCAACTATTAAGAAACACTTAGAGCCAGGTCTGATGCCTGGGAGAAGAAATAGCTCACTAACCCTTCACACATGAGATACTTATTTCCAGTGGTGTGAACAGAGCAGCTCTGCATGCCAGGTGTAAAGTTGCTGGTGCCAAAGATGAAGCAAAGCTCCTTGCTCAAACTGTTTTAAAATTATATGTGAAAATGTACTTGCTAATGCAATCCTTCTGCAAGATGGTTAACACCTCATACGTTTATGGGAATTAGCTGCACTTCCTGTTTGTGTACCTTTTCTCATGTTAGGGAGTTTATTGTGCTTTAGCTAAGCTGACTTGTTGAGGAAAGATAAATTGTTTTATCTAAGGTACCAGAAACTCTCCAAGGGATGCCTTTGAATTGGATGCTCCCTGTCACACCTGAAATGAAGCCTTTGGGTGAGGAATCATCAAATCCAAAAATCCATGTGAACACATGTGACCAACAAAAGCTGTTGTGTGACATCTTTTTATCATTCATGTTCCATGATGCTAGTGTTCTGTCGGTCACCCTGAACCTGTGGAGCCATATGAAGTGGCACCAGGGTGCAGACAAAGGCAGCAGTGAGTAGTGGGGAAATGAAAGTGCACTTAAAGCAGTCGCTCTGGACACACGTTCTGAATCCCTAGGCTTTAGCTGTTCTCACAGCTGTCTTCCATCATGCCAAAGAGTCATGTGTTATCAGGCAGTTAAAAATAGGGGCTCCTTGTGTGTGTGCCGCATAGCAGCTGTTGTTTAACATCAACAATTTTTGTCCAGATGTTGGCACACCTAAAGCATGCCCGGTACTACAGGTGAACACAAAGGGTCAAGTTTGACTCTCAGGGTAAGGCCAGAGACTCTGGGTGTGCTTTCCTTGAGTGAATTTGGATTTAATTGTTCTAGTACACTGTTGCTTTCTGCATTGTTGCTGGCTGGCTTTGCCAGCTGTCGTAGACTTTTATTATCTGCATCTTATTAAACGAAGGTGACAAAACCAATGCATAGTGAGCAAAACTGGCAGATGGTCTTTTACTGACTCTATTATAGTCTTTGAAAAAAGGGCAGTTGGCCTGCAGCATCTGAAGTTCTTTCTGAGATGAAGCTGATGAGCAGTTACAAATAGATGTCTCAGCAGCTCTGCTTGCCCTTATTAGTGCATGCTGCTGTTTTGAACAGCACAGCAAGAACATCCAAGTTAATGTCACCTGGTATTTCAGTCAAGAAATCAGATCAAATGCTAGGCAAGATTTTAAAAGGGATAGAGAACCAACTGTAAGACGGTATTGTGAGACTACATAAAACCATGGATTGCCCTCGTGTTCAATGTGGAATACAGATTTGGGCCCTTCCTCTCCAGAACTGGGTAGCAGAACTGGAAAAAGTTCAGAGAAGGGCAATTAGGACATTTAGAAGTGGAATGACTTTCACACAAGGAACAAGTGAGTAGGCTAGGACTTGTCAGCTTGGAAAAGAGATGAGTTGAGGATGTGACATAGATCTGTAGAGTTGAGTGACCCAGAAAGAGAGAGAGAGATTGAATGTTCACTGTCTCTTCTGGTGCAAAACGCAGCTCTATTTGGAGCCATAACCATAGACAAGCTAAAGAGAGGGGAGAGGAGGTCCTTTCCAGCGTTGTGTTGTATGTTAAATACTTGTGGATGTTCAAAACTCTTGGAGTCTACCATGGAAAAAATTAACTTAGGGCTAGGAAATAGAAGTTCCCTGAGCTGAAAATAGATGGAAGCTGGAAGGTTAGTTGGGGAATTCTTGCCCTTGCCTCATTTTTTCCTAACATCCACTTGTCACCATCACAGAGGTTACTGAGATAAATAGACTTCTATTCTGTATGGACACACCTCTGCTGATGTTCTTACATATCCAGACAGAGTCTGAGAGCAAAGCTCGAGTGTTGCATGAAAGCACTGCTCATGGAGGTGCATTGTTTTCTGTGTTGTGGTAAGCTTGGCCATGCCTTTGAGTACAGTGATGTTAATGCAGTGGGTGTCTCAGGCTTTTTTTCATGACATATTGCAGGTAGATGCTTATTGCCAGACATATGAGTGTTGAGGTACCAATAGTCCCAGCCAGTTGTGCGTTGTTACCTCAAGCCTGGTGTCAGGCTGACCGAGCAGGAGAATACTTCTGGCTGTGGCTGGCTGCATGTACTGCTCATGCTGTGGTCAGGCTCCAGGCTGCAGCTGGGCTTGTTTTCAAGGGTTTTCTGGGAATGCTGTTGACAGTGGGGCAAGGAAGTGCTTGGGCAGGGGCAAGTGGTACTGCTCTAGGAGGCCAGACTGGCTGCCTGGTGTAAATCAGTGGAGGCTTGCTGACCTTTGTGGAATTGTGCCAGGTGATACTGCTGGAGCCTGTGTCCCTGGAGCTGCACTCACTTTGTGTTGCTCCTTAGTCCCTCTTCTGAGGGACCCCACCCCAGGTATGAGGGGGCTCCACTGGAATTTGAGCCGTTGTGCCACTGGAAAGAGGAGCAGCTTCCATGTGAGAGGGCAGGGAAGGCAGGAACAACTCACAACACTGGAGGAGGAAACTTAAGAGTAAAGAGCTTGGCAAATGCACATTGCTTGTGTGTGCACAGAATAGACTTCCCTCTATGTTCTCCCACTGTGGCAAGGGCAAATGTGCTTCATCTGGTCTTTACTGTTGATGTTGCATTCAAGAGGATTCTAATTTGTTTAAAAAGAGATGTGTGATTTCAAGGAGCATGGCAAGATCTTATCATTTTTCTAATCTTGTTCCTATCCCTGCTTCTACTCTCTTCTCCCATCTCCATCTCCAGTTGCTGAGCATGAAGAGCTGGAGTGACATGAGGCAAGAGGTGATGTTCCTGACCAATGTGAATGCCTCAAACTCCTCTACACAGATCTACCAGGCTGTGTCACGCATTGTGTGTGGCCATCCTGAAGGTGGGGGTCTCAAAATTAAATCCCTCAACTGGTATGAGGATAACAACTACAAAGCATTGTTCGGAGGCAACGGCACTGAAGACGATGTAACTAACTTTTATGATAACTCCACAAGTAAGTGTAACCCTAGCATGGCCTAAGGCCCCATCTACTTCATGGTTGTCATCACTAGTGTTTCCCAAACTTCCTCAGATGAAAGCAGGTTATGAAAGCAGTACAGATGAAAGCAGTATACCTTCTACTGTTTTGGAAAGGCATGTACATGCTGCTTTCTGCACATGCCCTTAAGGCCAGTGAGGATAGCAACGTGCAAGGGATTCCCAGGGGCGTTTTGTGCAGTCCACAGAAGGCTGTGCAGTGGACCTCCTTCCAGGGGGCGTGGGAGCACTGTCATGTGCAGCCTTTGGAAATCTGTCTTTTGCTGGGCAAATTTTGTTCATGCCATGCAGCAGGGTTGTGAAAGTGGTGCAGAACTAGCAGTGGGGCTCTTAGTGCTGAAGGCTACCTGGGCGCACTATGTTTGCTGGGCAGCCCATGGAAACTTGGACTAAAACATGCTTTTGTGGAGCTTTGCAATAAAGGAAGGTTTTCGTTGTCAGACAAATGCAGTGCTTTCAGCTGTGACTGTCCTTGAAGCCCACACAAGTGGTGCATATGCTTTCTGCAGTTGTCACTGTGCTGTTCAGTCAGTCACCCTTGTCCCCTTCTCCTCAGCACCCTACTGCAATGAGCTCATGAAGAACCTGGAATCCAGCCCACTTTCCAGGATTATCTGGAGGGCTTTGAAACCCTTGCTGATTGGGAAGATACTGTACACTCCAGACACACCAGCCATAAGGAAGGTCATGGCTGAGGTAACTCTACCCTATCTTCTGATACATAGAATGAGATATGTTCTCTGGCTGTGCATTGGGTTCAAACACAAGCCTAGAAAGGATTACCTGCAAAACACAGCCTCCCTAGTCTCTTACCTCCCATGCACTTGTTGAAGGCTCCAGGAGAAAAGGCCGGACTGAACTCTTTCTAGATGTGGCTGGAAGGTTTCCTGGTGGTGCCTTTTGATATTCCATAGGCTTTGCAGCTCTGATGTGAGATATAGGAGTGGGAAAGACCTTGATAAGCCTTCAGGTGTCCTTCCTCTCCACCACTGCAGACTGGTCAGTGGATCTTTAATTTCCAATTGTGGTTTACCTAATGTGCTCTCTGATTCCCCAAGCTCTCTCAGCAAGACTTCTAGCATATGGGGAGAGGCTGTCTCTGTATGCCCTTCATCTCCAGGGTAGTCATTCTCCACCAAGCCTTGAAAGGCAGTGCACAGCCACAGGCATCCACACTCCCTGTGTTTGTTTTCCTTCCAAGTGCACTAGATTTTCCCTACTGTGGTCCTTGCAGAAACTGAGCTGTGGTTGGATATAAGCAGCACTCAATACTTCACTTGGGAGGTCAGTGCACCCTCTCAGCCTGCAGTGGAACTCTGCCAGCTTTTGGAAATAACCTCCCTCTCATCTTTGCCAACAGGTGAACAGGACGTTCCAGGAGCTGGGTGTGTTTCGTGACCTCGGGGGGATGTGGGAGGATATAAGCCCGAAGATTTGGACATTTATGGAAAGTAGCCAGGAAATGGATCTCATTCGGGTCAGTATGCTGTTCTTGCCAGAACCACCACTGTTGTCTTCTGCAATAAGTGATGAAATATTTCTTTTAGATGGTGCTTCAGTTCTGCATTGGGCAGATAGATAGTATGGATGGGAGTCCTTGAAGCATGTTGTGATTGTACCAGTCTTGCATTATGCTTGTCATTCCTTCTTTTGTGTAACAACCTGCTGCAAGTGGGAGTAGTGCATATTTAACACCTGTTTCTAATCTGCCTCTTTGAGGAAATGGCCTGCTTCTTCCACAGTGTTTCCCCAATGCCATGAAAATCTGGCTTTGGTAAACTGGGGACCTGTGGGGTTGGTGACGTGTTCTAGCTTCCTGTGCTGTGCACTTCTCCACAACAGTGCTCTCACGGTGTCAGTAAAGCAAAGTAAAGTGGTCATATACCTAGATCAGATCCTGGAAGGTGCCAAGTGGCCTCAGGTCCTGCTGGGTACACTAGGAATGGAATGGTTATGTTGCTAGAGCTGAAACTAGATGCCTGGCAGTACTCTGGGACAAATTTTGTAAGAACTTGATTTGGAGTTGCATGGTACGCTTAATTTAGTAATGCCTGGGTGCTTGTGGGAGAAAAGCAAACACTGCCCTACAGCTGATTGCTTCATAACATAACATGCATACTAGACTATGAAGAAGGGGCTAGGATTCTTGCTCAGATGTGACATGCTTTCTGCCAGCCTCTCTGCTTCCTGGAGCATTGTGCTAGATGTTAGACCTGTATTTCTGGGGCATCGTCTGCTTAAGTGGCTTAGTTCACAGTTGCCTTCTTCAGGTGCAACTCTTGAGCTGTAGATCTTTGCACCCCTTGCTGATGTTTTTGGAAGCCCAGTGATGTAAAACTGGGTCATACCAGAGAGCAACAGTTGTAGACAGCTTCTCCTGCTGCCTCTGCAAAGCAGCTGGCTGGGTCTCATAGTGCAGCTGTTCTACAGAGATCTCCCCAGATTTTTTAAGCCTTGAAGTTCATTCCATGTTTACCCCCATGCAGTGCTGTGCTGAATAGTCTCTGACCTGCCCTGTGGTACTTCCCCATCAACCTGTCATACTAGAGGGTCAGAAACATAATTTTCATCACTCCTGTACCTCTGTTGGGTTTATGAAAGTTATTTCTGTCGCTGTTGGCATCAGGGAGGTGAGAATCAGGGCCACCAACTATAAATTGAACTGTTTGCTGCAGAGTGCAGCAGCAAGTCAGGGTTTGGATATTGATTTGTGGCTATGTCCTTTGAAAAGTGTTGCTGCTTTTTTTTTTTTCCTGGTTTTGTATTTCATGCTTCTTGTTAACCCTGCTGGCTTTGGTATTTAATTCTTGATCTTCCCAGCAGTCTGATCTGCTCCTTTGTATAGATAACAGGGGCTCATTTGTTGCCACCTTTTGCAGTTCACACAAGCAGGAGTACTTCACTGTCAATGCCTGGTTAGTTCCTGGGCAGCATCCCATTCGGTTTAGAGGTGAAGCAGGGATACCTTGTATGTGGATACGTTGGAACATAGTTGCCTGTTTGTGGCTGCTTTCAAGGAGGAGATTGGTCCTTTGCTGTTTGTTAGCCACTGAGTCTGCCATGCTGCTGGGGGTGACCTGTCATCATCTCCCAGCTTTCTGGGTTGTGTCATCAGTTTAGTGTATTGCTTCCCACTGAAAGAAAGGCAAGTGCTTTGCTTGCCCATCTCTGGCACTTCCAGCTTAATGCTAATGTGTCTGCCAACTTCATGGAGGACAATATGTGTCCCTGGAATTAAGGAGTTTTAATGTTGCTGCTGAACATGATGAGGCTGAGCCCCTTCCCTGCAGGCATGTTGCCCTTCCTGCTGTGGAGTGTGATGCGAGCCAGTCTGGGGAGGCCAAATGTGAACAGAGTGCAGCACACCCAGCTGGTGTTTGCTTGGATTTCCCTTTCACACATTGCTCCTTTGCCAGCTTGGCCTGTTCTGTTTTCCCAGTTCACGACACTATTTTTGTAACTGTGTGGTAACTTTCTGGTTTGCTGGTAACAGCAGAGCATGGGGAATCTTTTCACCTCTCTGTTTCATTCTTTGTTGCAGAAAATCCATTTCGTGTTTTTATTGTTTAGGATTTTAAAAGTTTTCTTTCTTGTGCAGGCTTTTTTTTCTTTCCCCTACTTCAGTTCCACTGTTTCCTTTATAAGTAATGCTCTCCTCCTGCCTGCCCTTGTAGAGGACTGGTTTATCTTCATTGCTGGGTGCTTCTAGCTGGGCTGCACTTGTGTGTGGAGTTATGCACACTTGTAGTATGGCAATAGACTGTCCTCAGAAAGCTAGCAGTTAAACCAGATTAAAAAAGCACTGCCCCAGATAGGAGAACAGAGGGCAGGCTATTATGGCTGTACAGAGCTGCTTCAGGCAGCCCCCATGGCATAATAGCAAAATATGTAAGAAAAGCCACCTGGCCTCTGGTGCTGTTACTTTTCTGCTCAGTACTGTGACAGTTGAGCCTGCAGCCATGCCACAGCCCCTCTACATCCCAACAGGGAACAGAGGTTTGTTCAGGAGAGGTGAGCAGAGCTCGGCAACCAGTATAAGCCAAATGTCTTTCTCTTGAACACCCACCTCCTCCCTCTTCCTTCTTTTGCTGGCGCAAGAGCTGGTTTGCCCGTGCAGGGCACAGAGCTGTCTGTGGCTCTCGGCTGCCCTCTTCCTGGGAGAGGGGTGGCAGGACATGAGGCCGGCAGCCAGCCTGCAAAGCTACACCCACTGATGTAGCTATACTGAGGGACGCCATGGGAAGATAAGAGGAAGGACATTGCCATGCTGATCATTTCAGTATGGCAGAAGACCCCACCCTGCACCTTTTAAAAATGCATCTTGTCTAGATGCATCTCATCTACACAATGAGAGAGGAGACAGAACATTAATTCTCAGCTATTTCTCCTTTAAAAACGAAATACCTGCAGACACTGCTGAAAGGCAAAGCTCTCTGGGACCTGCACTTGCCAGCTTCTAACTGGACAGTGGAGGATGTTGCTCGTTTCCTGTCAAACCATCCGGAGGGGTTTGAGACAGCAAATGGCTCAGTGTATACCTGGGTGGATGCCTTCAATGAGACAGACCGGGCTATCCAGACCATCTCCCGCTTCATGGAGGTAAGATCCTGCTAGTAGGGCAAGGAGCTGGGGAAAGGCAGCAGCTTGGTCTCCGCTTGCATGGTGGGCCACCCCTGGAAAGGGAAGACAGATGTTCCTCAGTCCATTTTCTGTAAATGATCAGGCTTTAGTAGGTCTGAGTGCACAGCATGTTCAAAAATACCATTTTTCAGGTGCCTAAGTATAGATGCAGGAACCTAACTGTAGGCTGTTATTGCTGCTTGCTGCAGCAGTGTAACAGCTCATATTTCAATCTGGGGTTTTAGGTGGGGTTTGCAGTGAAGCTAGCAGCTGCTTTAAACTGAAGAAGACATTGTGAATAATGAAATTTATTCTGTTTGTTACTTGATCATCTTGGCAGATGACTGCAAACAGAAACAGGCCTTGGCTTGTCAGGGGCTTGGTCCAAAGCCTTTGGATCTCTCCACTGATTTTTTGAGGCTTTGAATCAGACTGAGTTTATTGGTAGCAGAAGATAAAACTATCCATGGTAATTGATGGTTTGATGGGACTGTAGCTAGTACTGCAATGCTATCTAACCTCTTCTCCAGAAAATACCTTTGCTGGGGTATTCTCAGTGATATATGTTTGACTGGCCAGTGACCGTCAAGCAGGAAAAGATTACATCTATAACAACTTTCTGGGTTACTATGAGCCACTGCAGAGTATTCCAGTGCTGCAGCCTTTTCTTGGGCATGGCATTATCATTGCAGAGTTCTCCTTTTTCCTTCCTCACAGACTTAAACAAGTTTGGTAACTTATCCCATAAATGCTTCCAAATCTGTCCCTGTCTAGTGTGTCAACTTGGACAAACTGGAGCCAGTGGCCACAGAAGTTCGACTTATAAACAAGTCCTTGGAGCTTCTAGATGAAAGGAGGTTCTGGGCTGGCATAGTCTTCACTGAAATAGCTCCTAACAGCATAGAGCTCCCTCAACACGTGAAATACAAGATACGTATGGACATTGATAATGTAGAAAGGACCAACAAGATCAAGGATGCGTGAGTCCTGACGGATATCCTGCCTTATTGAACAATTTCTTGTGGGGAATGTGGTGATGAGGATTTCTAAAGGAAGGGTCTTGTTTTCTTGGTGCAGGTACTGGGATCCTGGTCCCCGTGCTGACCCCTTTGAGGACATGCGCTATGTTTGGGGAGGCTTTGCCTACCTGCAGGATGTGATAGAACAGGCCATCATCAGGGTGCAGACAGGCACGGAGAAGAAGACAGGAGTTTATGTGCAGCAGATGCCCTACCCATGCTATGTGGATGACATGTATGTATGCAGGCTGCTTCAAAAGCTCCCAGGAGGATTGTGGCTTGGGAGGAATGGGCTTTTGTCACTCATCAAGCATAGTTTATGTCCCTACTATCAGCAGGGGAGCAATCTGCTTAGTGTTCCTAATCCCTGGAATTAGGGCACCTGCATGGAGGATTTAGAATAGGAGAAGGACTTCTATACAGGACTTGACATACAGAGGACATTCCTGAGATGTGACCACAAACTCAATAAAGGCAAAAATAGCACTGGGAAAAAAGCAGACACCTAGGCTTGGGAGAGTGGAAAGAGGACAGCTGAGAGCAGTCCCTGGGTAAAACAGGTCTTTGCAACTGTGCTTCTGCTGAGCAACAGTTGCAACTCCAGCTCCCACTCCAGGCTGGTTATCTGCTCTAGATCCATCGGCCTTACCTTGTGGTGAGACACTGATCCTGTGTGATGCTCTGCACATTGCCTACTTTGTGCAGTGAAGCCTTAGCTGTCACTGTGCTCTGCTATCCCTTGAATAGTACATGAAGTTGCAGTGGTGTTCTTCTAGCTTCTTTCCTTCCTTCCTTCTCTCAGATTTCTGCGTGTCATGAGCCGCTCCATGCCTCTCTTCATGACTCTAGCCTGGATCTACTCAGTGGCTGTGATAATTAAGGGCATTGTGTATGAGAAGGAAGCCCGGCTGAAGGAGACGATGAGGATTATGGGACTTGACAATGGCATCCTTTGGCTAAGCTGGTTCATTAGCAGCCTCATCCCTCTCCTGATGAGTGCAGGCCTGCTGGTGCTGATCCTTAAGGTGAGTTGACTGGTTTTATGTGAGGTAGCAGAATCCAGAGCTTTTAAGAGTACTGCTTAGCACTGCTACCTTGGCATGCCGGGAAGGAGTTAGTGAGTGTGGGTTGGCCAGCAACTTTTTGGGAAAAGGATTTTGGAACAAAACAGGGCTAAGTGGCTGAAAACAGCAGGAGGGGCTGTAATAGATTCAATACTCTTGAAAAGATGCCTCAGATACTGCCCGACTTCTGGGAAGGCTGTTGTGCAAGTTGCAACAAACACAGCCTCCCCTGTCTGCAGACCTACTTGTACTAGAGCCACCATGGAGAGCCCTCTCAAAGACTGATGTACCTGTTGCTCTCCTGACAGATGGGGAATCTGCTGCCTTACAGTGATCCTAGTGTGGTATTTGTTTTCCTCTCAATCTTCGGTGTTGTGACCATCCTCCAGTGCTTCCTCATCAGCACCGTGTTCTCCAGAGCTAACCTGGCAGCTGCCTGTGGGGGCATTGTCTATTTCACACTGTACCTGCCTTATGTGCTGTGTGTTGCCTGGCAGGACTATGTCAGCTTCTCACTCAAGATCTTTGCGGTGAGTCTTGAGGAAACTGTTCTGAGTACTGGGCCTCTAGTGGTATGGCACTCAGCAGTTTTCTAGCTTGACAGGGGTAATGAGGCGGGGGAGGTGGCAATGGGAGGATAATTTTCTGGTGTAGGAAGCTATCAGGGCTGGTCTTGGCGAAGAGTTTGATTGAACCTGCTAGGAGCTGCTAGGAGGGTTTTGTTTGCTTTAGTAGTAGAAGTAATTCAGACAGACTAAGCTGCCTTGATATCTGTACACTGTGATGCTGTACCACCAGATATGCAGGCTGGAAGAACCAGCTGCCTTTCCTCTGCACAGCACTTCTTACCTGCCTGGAGAGGGTGGCTGTTAGTGATCTCTTCCCTTGCATAAAATTCCACAGAGAAAGGGAATGAAAATGGGGAAACCAACAATTCTAGGTGGTGGTCCAGCAGAGAATTCAGGCCTTGCTTGCTTGCTGGAACCAAGACTGAGTCTACAATCCTTGGGCCTTTGGCTTTTCGTGTAAGGCTTCTGGACCATGGCCCTTAGCCCTGTGATAGAGCTGAACTGCCCAGCTGGAAAGTAGTTGTGAAAAACTGAATGTGTGTTCATGCCTCCCATTTACAGAGTCTGCTGTCTCCAGTAGCCTTTGGCTTTGGCTGTGAGTACTTTGCACTGTTTGAAGAGCAAGGAGTTGGTGTTCAGTGGGACAACTTCTTTGAGAGCCCATTGGAAGAAGATGGCTTTAGCATCACCATATCTGCTGTCATGATGTTGTTTGACAGCTTCCTATATGGTGTCATGACCTGGTACATTGAGTCTGTCTTCCCAGGTGAGGTCTGCTTCTGAGGGAGGATCATGTCCTCACGCTTTGAAATAGATCCTTTCACCCTACTCAGTTGCCAAGGTGCAAATTTGGCCCATTTTTGAGCAGAGCTGCAGAAAGGTCATAGAGGAAAACCACAGACCAGCATCACAGTAAGACTGTTGCTCCTAATAGCAGTGACTGTTTCCCAGCACAGAGGCTGTGCCCCATTGTCGTGATGATCGAGCTAGTCCTAGAAGCTTTGCTCCACTTTGCTGTTCCCTTCTCTGAACTGCTACGACCACAGACACTGCTGTAGAGAAGGACATGAGAGTATTAGCACCACATGTGGCTGCTTAGCACCTTCCAGCAGAGAGTTTTAACCCTGAAGTGAAGCCTGGGGAAAGAGATGTCTCTTACCCCCAAAATCGGGTAGCGTCTTCACCATGAAAGATCTCTTCTTAGTCCTTAGAGGCTTACTGGGGTTGGAGTACTTGCCTTCTTGTCCTGAAAGCTAATAATAAGAAAAGGGACAGATGCAGTGAGGCTTATGTAATGCTTTTCTCTTTAGGCCAGTATGGGATTCCTAGGCCCTGGTACTTTCCTTTCACAAAGTCTTACTGGTTTGGTGAGGAACCACAGGACAGGCAGCACCCTCATCCTGATCAGAAGGGGCCTTCGGAAGGTGAGTGCTGGACACAGAACCTTTCTGCAGTGAACTGTTATAGTCTGCCTTTTTGAAAGGAGAGCAGGACTGGCATGGCTACGGTGAAATTGGTCATCCCTTTGTTATCACAATTTGGGTATGCTGATCAGGTGGATGTATCTAAGGTACTTTGCCCACCTGAGTCCAGCCTCATGGAGTTGAGAATTTCTCCCATTTTTGCTGACCCTGGTGACACTGAAGATCTCTCAACTCCCAGATGTGCCCAGTAGAGAGAAAAGACTTAAAGGACAACTTCTGTGGAAGGTTTCTGCCCCTGAGGAAGAAATGTGGTCAGTTCTTCATATAGCTCCTTGAATCTCCACAGACCTGGGGGAGGGTGATGTTTGTTAGAACTCCAGACAGTTGCTGTTAAAACCTATCATATCTCTCTTTTACTTTGCTCTGTTTTCTCCCAGTCTGCAAGGAAGAAGAGCCTGCGCATCTGAGCCTTGGTGTTTCCATTCAGAACCTGGTCAAGGTTTATCGTGATGGCAAGAAAGTTGCTGTAGATGGTCTCACACTGAACTTCTATGAAGGACAAATCACCTCCTTCCTAGGACATAATGGAGCAGGGAAAACCACTACCATGTAAGAACAAAAGAATGCTTTAAGACAGCAAGGGAAGTGACTCTGAATACTGTGGTTCCTATCAGTATGGTAGAAGTAGCTGTACAACTGCGGTGTGCAAGCTGGTGCTCCACTGATTTCAGTGGATCTCTGCTGATTTACCCTAATTGTGCAGCTGCCTCAAAATACACACAGATACAAGGACTGAAACTAGAGGTAGTTCAGGTTGAGGCTGTGCTGAATGAATCTGCTGGCACCATTTTCAGTAATGCCATTTGTGATTCTAACTTACCAGTGTGAGGAAACAAGTTGAGATTGAAAGGACCAGAAGATTTTAGAGGAAAAAATATTTTCTTCAAGCAGAGTCATGTGAGTGTGCTTTGATCACTGTTAAAACCATTGGATCTGATTTTTTTTTTTTAATCCATTAGCAAGATGTTTCTCAGATTACTTTTACTGGATGTGTTCCAGACCAGGATGGATGGGGCTTTGAACAACCTAGTCTACTGGGAGGTGTCCCTGCCCATGGCAGGGGGTTTGGAACTAGATGATCTTTAAGGTCCTTTCCAACCTAAACCATTCCATGATTGTATATGAGAGTTCTCCAGGGCTTCCACCCACTCTTCATTGATCCATCCTGGCATGTGCAGCACAGCAGTTGCCTAGTTGTGGAACCTGCTTATTTATTATGTTTGTCCTTCAGGTCCATCTTGACTGGCTTGTTTCCCCCAACATCGGGTACAGCCTTCATCCTGGGGAAAGATATCCGCTCTGAGCTCAGCACCATCAGGCAGAACCTGGGTGTCTGTCCACAACACAATGTGCTCTTTGACTTGTGAGTAGCATCTGAGAGACACAGGGCTGCTGTTACCTAATAGATGTTTGGGTTCTTTAGGGGACAGTAGTATAATGTGTTTTCAACTTGGACAGTCCTATCTTCATCTGTGTGCATGGTGTCAGACAGTGGGGTGGTCTGAGATTGGTGCAAGAACATTCTGTTTATTAGCATGTTCATATATGTCTGTGAATGATCAGCAAGAGTCTACACTTCCATCTTTCACATCTCTTCAAATAAATCTACTTCACTAAACTTAACTAGGCCAAATGTTTCCCCAGCGCCTAGTGATTTGGAATGTTTGGGGTACTCTGTCAAGTACCGTTGAAAGAGGATTATTTACGTTGGTGCTGAAGAGCCACATCCTGAAATCAGGCCCAAGCTGCGCACACCCAGTGTGTAGCTCCCTTCTGAAACCTTGGCCTTAAAAGATGCTTTCCCAAGCAAACAAACTTGTTTGCTGTAGTGCTAAGGCAAGGGAGGAACCTCAGCATGGTGCTCTTGGTTGTGTCTTGAGCCTTCTTATGTTCCCTAGGCTGACTGTGGAGGAGCACATATGGTTCTATGCTCGGCTCAAAGGGCTGCCAGAAAAAAAGGTGAAAGAGGAGATGGAGCAGATGGCAATGGATGTTGGTTTACCTCACAAACTGAAAGCTAGGACAAGCAAACTGTCTGGTATGTTCAAGTGTTTTTACATTCCTCAGACTCTCTTGCGTTTCACAGAGGCTGCATCATGGACTTGTTTGGATCCTTCAATTAAATACAGACTACCACACTATTAAGCACTTAAGGGAACGGGTTATTTTTTAAGTACCTAATCAGCATATCTTAGTAACCTTAACTATCTTATGCTATTTAATGGCCTTAACAAGTCACTCATTTTCTCTGATGATTTCATACTTGTTTCCATCATGACATAGTCCAGCTACATGTGATACGTGCTTTCCAAATGGTTACTGGTATGTCTGGGTTTTATGGGTTTAGTTGAGAGTGGCTCAGACCTTAATCTCCAAGTCCCTTGTTGTTTGTGAACTGTATGTGAATTTCTTATGGTGACTTCTGCTTCTTCATTTGGCATCCTGGAGTGTCCTTCCCCTTGGTTCAGGAGCTGCAGGATTCCTGTATCTGTCTGTACCAGACAGTTGAGGACCAAGACTCCTTTGTCTCTGACTCAACTATCAGCACAGACTGCATATTTGACCTTGGGAAGGGAGACCAGATGGCCACAGGTTGGCTTTAGTATTGAAGAGCATAATATAATTCCTTGGTGCTACTTCTGGCTCACTACCACAGGAGGAGTGTCTCTTGGGAACCTATTTCTGCAACTCAAGCTCTGGAGATCTGTGCTCCAGATCCTCAGATATGGTTAAGCCTCCAAGCTGGTGACTTGCTACTGCTGATGTTGAGATACTATGATTCATTTATGGAAGGGCTTGCAAGGTGTGGTTTCCTACAGCAGGAGAGTTGGAATCCACTGAGGGAAGACCATCTGTCTGAATTATTCTCTAGTTGAAGGTCATGGGACCCTGGAGGCATGAAACACTAGCAGTGCTTGGTCTTCTCAGTATGCAAATCTGCTTTCTCTCAGAGAACTCATTATTCATTGTGCTGCATCTGTTGTTGTTCCCCTCATCTCTGCATCAGCCTTAGCACCTCTTTCTTCTTGTGCCTGTCAGGTGGCATGCAGAGGAAGCTCTCAGTTGCCTTAGCCTTTGTTGGTGGCTCCAAGGTTGTCATTCTGGATGAGCCTACAGCAGGGGTGGATCCTTATTCTCGCAGAGGGATATGGGAATTGCTCCTGAAATACCGGCAAGGTATGTGGTGTTTTTCTCTACTCCTAATGTGTCATGGGAAGCAAAAGAATAAAATCTGTCTGATTCATGACTCTTCTCAAAATACCAATGTGTCTTTGCAAATCTGTTGTTGCACACACTGAGGAAATAACAAAAAGCATGCAGGACAAGGGTGTTCTGATCTCTCATCTGTCCTCTTTTCTCACCCTATTTGTGTCAGAGCTCATGAACAAAGTTCCTCACTGGGTTGTGAGGGCAGTTGAAGTCAAATTCACCCTTGGTGCACAGCAGCATCCTGTTCTGCTCTGTGCAACCAAACATGCTGACATGAAAGCCTTTGCTTAGCATGACAAAGGTCTTCAGAGACTGGGGAGAATAAACCCATGACAGCAGCTGTGAACCTTTTCCATACTGCTATTCTATGCTAACAAGGTTCAGAGGAACCTGGACTTGTGGCATCAACCTCCTGTCCAACTTTGTGGCAAGGTCCAGATGATTGTGACTTTGGCTTGGGAACACAGGTATGGTTGACTTACCAGCAGTGTATTCATTGCTTTTACTCCAGGCCGCACTATTATTCTCTCCACACACCACATGGATGAGGCAGACATTCTAGGTGACCGGATTGCCATCATATCTCATGGCAAGCTCTGCTGTGTTGGCTCTTCTCTCTTCCTGAAGAACCAGCTGGGAACGGGATACTATTTGACTCTTGTCAAGAAGGATGTGGATTCCTCTCTGAGCTCCTGCCGAAACAGTAGCAGCACAGTGTCCTATCTGAAAAAGGTACAGCTGACCCTTCCTGCTCATATTCATTCTTTCTTTGTGAAATCTTAAGCTTCTGGGAAGTAGCAGCTAAGATTTTACATGGTAGAATGTCATGAACAGTAATCCCTTATTCTTTAGAAGAAGTGTTACCTATTTTGTAGTTACTACACTAGATCATGTTTAAAGTGTTGCATGGGACATACATCTTCATTATAGTTTCCTTCAATGCCAGTGGTCCAAAGCTGATGAGAGAGATACAGAATAGATGAACTGCACACCTTTGCAACACTCTCTCTATAACTGGAACCTCATACTTATATTTTAGCCCTTTGCAGCTGTATGCCACCATTACCTTGTGACTACTCTGTGGAGTATCCAGCATGTTGCAGTATCTGACTGAAGCTACTTAGAGTGTAGCATCTGGTAGGCTCTTTTTTGATTAAACAGCAGGAAACAATGGTTGTCTTCTCTTTTGTAACTAGGATGACAGTGTCTCCCAGAGCAGCTCTGACGCTGGCCTTGGCAGTGACCATGAAAGTGACACACTGACAATAGGTGAGGCTTGGAAAAGAGTGTAAGATTCACTCCTATTGCTGACATTGCTCTGTCTTTGACCTTGGACAACTGCCTTAACTTGTGCTCCTGTGTAGCTACAGTCTTGGGACAATTATTAAATTCACAGAGATGGAAAAGGAGGTTGTAGTGACGCTGATGTTGGTATCTTCTCCCAAGTAACTAACGACAGGACAAGAGATAATGGCCTCAAGTTGTGCCAGGGAAGGTTTAGATTGAAAGAAGAATCTTAGAATTTAGATTTGGAAGAAACTTAGAATTTAGATTAGAAAGAAGTTCTTTACTGAAAGAGTGGTTAGGCATTGGAACAGGCTGTCCAAGGAGGTGGTGGAGTCACCATCCCTGGAGGTGTTAAAAAAACGAGGTGCTTTAAACATGGTCTAGTGATCAGGGAGATATTGGGATGAAAGTTGGACTTAATGATGCAAAAGCCTTTTCCAACCTAAATGACTCTATGATGTCTAAGCTTCTGTTCAATGTAAAAAGAAACAAGACTTTCCATGGAAATGAGCTGCTTTCCAGAGATGTCCCATTTTCCCTCCTTCCCTTCTGGCAAGGTTTTTCAGACTGAGCTCTTCTTTCCACATAAGGAGCAAAATGAACACAATCTTTTCCTTTTGTTTTTTCTAGATGTCTCTGCAATTTCAAATCTCATTACAAAACATGTTCCTAAGGCCAGGCTGGTGGAGGACATCGGCCATGAATTAACTTATGTCTTGCCGTACAAGGCTGCTAAAGAGGGAGCTTTTGTGGAGCTGTTTCATGAAATTGATGACCGTCTCTCTGATCTTGGCATTTCCAGCTATGGCATCTCTGAAACCACTCTGGAGGAGGTGAGTAAGCTGAAGATTCTCTTTTGACTTAAACTAGGCAAAATGAATGATGGCAGAAGTAAGAATGAGATGAGGTTTTGCCTCTTCCTGTAAACATTTATTGTGGAACAGGCAGCTTCGTGTTCCTCTCTAAAATGGATTGTATTCTGCCCTTTTTGAAGTGTGTGCTCACAGAAGTGTGCATTAAAAACTGAAATGTAGTACTGGAAAGCATGGACAGGCCCTTTGTACTCATTTGTGCTTCACTGAGATGTCATATGAAGGTTGGCCCCAGTTTGGCACCTAATGACTATGTAAACACCTTTGAGGTATTTTAAGGGATGCTTTGTGCTGCTTTTAACTGAAAACATACATTTTGGTACTGGAGATGGTACTTTAGAGACCACTTAGACGTACTCCCTTGTCAGGAATGTTTGTAAGGTTAATTCCTTGACTATGTTACAATTGACAAGTCTCTCTTTATCACAGAAGTGTTATGCACTTTATAATCTGTTTATGTGAAATCTCTTTTCTTTTTGTTTTAAATAATGATAAGGGAACTGAAATTGTGGTGTTGTCACTTACGAAGGCTGCCCTCTAGGTCCTTCCACAGCTGTGAAGGTCTTGGCTGCTGTCAGCAATTTGAAAATTTTGTTTTGTTTTAATAGTTTAGGAGAGTCCTTGGGACAAACTCCACAAAGGTGCCTATTTAAGCATGAACAGGAGTGTGAGCACTGTCAGACTAGGAGGAAGATGGGATTCCCCAGACTGAGTAACTGGGTCTTCATCTGAGACATGGTGTCATGGTCGGAGCGCAGATGTCAGACCCAGCTCCTAAAGGGAGAAGGGAATCGAGAGCAGAGTGAGATATCTTCCCACCAGGCTCGTAGGCAATTACGGAGACCAAATGAGTATTCAACAAGTTGATTACTAAATATATTCGAATAAAACTGTATTTACTCTATGGAAATATTACTGTATCAAAGAATGCCATGCCCACCCATTCACTCCCCCTCTCACCCACCGAGAGACAAGGGCAAATAAGAACCTAATTATGTCAATATGACCTGTATGTGTGGATGGTGCGTTGGTGTGCGTGCATGTGTCGTCATCTGCCCTTTCGGGGTTCAGCAATGGTCCCCGTGGAATAGCGGCGACACCTGGCCAGCAGACTTGGGTGGTTTCAGTGACGTCAGCAGCTTGCAGCTTTTTGGTGTGATCAGAGTCTCTCTCCGATGGCGATGACGGCTTTTTGGCATAGTTTCTCCAGCGCGGGCTTTCTCCATGTGGCTATGGCACAGCTTCTTTTTGGTTTCAGCACGATGCTCCCGACTTGGAGCAGCACCAACAGCTTCTTTTTGCTGTAGTTTCTTTCAGTTTGGGTGCAAGGCTCCCAACTTGGGGCAGTGCCAACAGCTTCTTCTTGCTGTAGTTTCTTTCAGTTTGGGCACGAGGCTCCCGACTTGGAGTGGCGCCAGCAACTTCCTCCCCTCCCCCGAGGATTAGCGAGAGGCACTCAGGTTCTAGAGTGGCGAGAGGTGCTCGAATTCTTAAAGTGGTGGGAGGCGGCAGGT
>VZZY01011394.1:81253-102326 GCA_013400335.1 Eurystomus gularis
TTTGCTCGCTGTTTTAATAAGGCAGAAATTCTTAATGTGTGGGTCAGTTCACCACACATGGGAAAGAGCTTATGTTTGAGATGCACTGCAAACTGACTTTGGAAGGGGGAACGGCTGGTACATAGTTGCAGACTGGCTCCTGAAAGCTGGAGAGAAGCCACAAAGTCCATGTACCCTTCACACGGGGTGTAAATCCTGTGTCCTCTGTTCTTGTTCTGCATCTCTCAGTCTTGTGCTCTCTCATAGCATCTCCTGAAGCAGTCCCCATGGTATTGCTCCTCTTTTAATTTTCATTGATACTTACTGTTTTGCAGATCTTCCTGAAAGTGGCTGATGATAGTGGTGTGGATGCAGAAACCTCAGGTGGGTGGTGTTGTCTCCTACAGTGTTGAAGGAGACTTCAGGGGGAAGTAGCCTTTTGTATGGTATTGACTCTTAACAGGGTCAAACCACAGTAGGGACCAAATGACTTTCTGAGAGCAGCTCACTGTAGTAAGTGCTTATGCCAGCATTTCCAGATTAACTAGTGTTAGCAAATTGCACTTGGAGTCATATATATATTACGTGAGAATTCTGTTACAGTGAGAACAGCCTGCCATTTTCATGGCTAAATGAAAAAAAGTGTGCAGTGCACTGGAAGAGTCTCCTAGGACAGCACACAAAAAATGGTGCACAAAACATGACCCCCTGCAGACTGACGCTTTTAGTTTTACCTGCAGTGGAGTCACTCCAGATCAGCTCCTCAGTTTGCAAATGGAAGACATGTAAAATTAAAATGATATTGCTTTGGTTTTTGTGGGGCTAATCGGAGATTTTAACTGCAATCGTAAATGTATGATTACTAACTGTAATAATAACTGCATTATTTTCAGATGGGACATTGCCAGCCAGAAGGAACAGACGCATATTTGGAGACAGACAGAGCTGCCTTCGTCCATTTACAGAAGATGATGCATTTGATCCTAATGATTCAGACATAGATCCAGGTATTGCTGGGGCTCAAGCCTGTTTTCTTTTAGTGGACACTCATAAATACGGCAGATTATAAGGCTGAGACTGCCAAAGGAGGGTGATTTATTTACCTTTAGGAATAGTGAGCAGTGCAGTATCTACAGCCTGCTCAATCCTCCCATCAACACTGAGAGAGATAAGGGTGAAAATGCATTCATGTGAATTTCTGTTGCTATCTCTGCTCACCACTTTTTTTTTTTTTTTTTTTCTTTTTAGTGACAGTAGCTGCTCTGGCTGTCACCCTCTGTGTTCAGCACAGAAGTATCCAGAGAACATCTCTATGAGCTTTTGACTGAGGGTCATTTTTTCTTGCTAGCAGAATCCAGAGAGACAGACCTTCTCAGTGGCATGGATGGGAAAGGCTCCTACCAGATGAAGGGCTGGAAGCTTACCCAGCAGCAGTTCATGGCTCTGTTGTGGAAGAGGCTGCTGATTGCCAAGAGAAGCCGGAAGGGCTTCTTTGCTCAGGTGAGAGTACCCAACGTGCAGGGACAACTATGGACCATGCATTGTATGCAGAGTTGAAGGCGGGCATAACACCTCAAGAGAATACAGATAACCAATACTGGTCTTCACTGCACATCTGAGCAAAAGGGGGCCTATGCAAGCAAAAGGAGTTATGTGATAACCCAGTGGTTACAGTAATCTTGCACAGCAAGGGTGCAGCCAAGGTTCAAATCCAAATTTGGCCTTAAAAGCAGCATTTGCAGGCTAAATCCTCTGCATCCCAAGTGAGTGCCCTGATTGAACATGTGGATGGGTACAAGACACATTGGTGTCTAGCAATGCCTTGATGTAAATAGCAAAGACCTTCCTGGGAAGCATTGAAAAAGTTTTTATTTCTTAAGTGACTCATGTGTAGCTCCTGGTGCCTCTAGGAACATTTACTTTAAAAAGGGCTTACTCTTTCCTTACAATTTCAGATTGTGCTGCCAGCTGTCTTTGTGTGCATTGCTCTCATGTTCAGCCTGATCGTTCCTCCCTTTGGGAAGTATCCCAGTCTGGAATTACAACCCTGGATGTATGATGAGCAGTACACTTTTATTAGGTATGTGTCCCGTGGCCTAGAAATGGTGCTAAATCCTATGGTTCTTCTCTGCAAATGTGAGTTACCGAGTTCCTTAACAGGTTGTTTAAATTTGTTTTCTGTGCTTAACTCAGAAGCATATTTTAGTAGAGTCCTGGTATTTTCTTTTTGGACCTCTAAATGCCACCTCTAACTACTGGTAAGGCCATATCCATTTCTGAATGGTGCTATGACTCTAGCAATGCTATGCACAAACTCCAGGATTGTGTGTGTGCTCCTAGGCCAAGCGTTCTTCAAAGGGAGATCCCCACCTATGTCCTTTTCTTGAGCTCTTCCACTGTGCTCTCAACCTTAGTCTGCTGCTGCTTTTGCTGCATACCTGTTGTCCTACTGACCTGGTAGTGTTTCTCTGCTGTACCCATAGCAATGATGCTCCAGAAGATGCAGGCACTCAGAGGCTTTTGGACGCCCTTCTCAATAAGCCTGGTTTTGGGACACGCTGTATGCAGGATCACTCCATCCCGTAAGTAGAACTCCAGGCTGGGGAAGAGGAAGCCCAGCCCTGGCTTCTAGTCACCCAGTAGATTTAGCCAGCTTTGAGAAATGACAGTCATGCTTGACCAGAGCAGGATGTAAGCCAAAAGAGTTGCAATTACATTTAATTTTTCTGCTCAGGACCTTTGAGAAAGTTACCAGCCCCCTCAGCATAAGGGAGTGAAATTTGAGCACAAGTCCTTACTGACAGAGATGGAAAAGAGACAGTAGTTTCTCCCTCAAATTAATGTTTGGTCCTGAACATGGAAAAGGACCTAGTCATATTGCTGAGTGGTGTTGACTGTAGCTATTCCCGTTCCACAGTCCTCTGTTTCTAGCTGCACTAGAATCCTAGGTTAGCACCTCTGCAAACACCAGCAGAAACAGTGGAGAGACAGACAGCGCTGGTGTTTTGTAGCTCTGCCACTGAATTGCTGCATGGCCTTGGGTGCAGAAGGAGTATACAGAGTCCAGGATAGTGTATTTAGCTTGGAAGAACTGCAGCTCATGTTCACAGGATGATGAGGAGAGGGGCAAGGGGCCTTATATGCTGGCCAGTGGTGGAAAGTAAGCTGTGTCCTGAAAAACAGATGCAGGAGCTGTGTTACTCCACCCATGGGGCACAGGGAGGACGCTGCTCACTGATGCCTTGAGGAACAGCAGTATTTTCATGCCCTAAAGGCAAAAGTATCATACAAGATATGACTGTCTGCTGTGATCTTAGAATATCTTGAGTTGGAAAAGACCCATAAGGATCATTGAGTCCAAATCCTGGCTCGTCACAGACCTACTTAAAACTAAACCATATGACTAAGAGTGTTGTCCAGATGCTGCAGAGAAGCTGCAGAGCCTGTTCTGTTGCTCTGAGCTGTTTGTCTCAGTGAGGTCAGGCTCCTTTGAAAAACAGCCTGCCTCTTCTAGGGACTGGTGTCTGTTATTCAAATGGCTTCGCAAGCAAACAGCATCGTAGTTTTGCATCCCTCCATTTGCATTTGCCATCCCTCTTCCCTACACAGAGACACTCCTTGCACTGTGGGGCAGAGGGAATGGACTACCACTTCAGTCCCAGACTCAGTCCTGGACATCTTCTTGAGAGGCAACTGGAGCATGCAGAACCCTTCCCCATCTTGCGAGTGCAGCAATGAGAAGATCAAGAAGATGCTGCCTGTGTGTCCCCCTGGTGCAGGTGGGCTGCCACCCCCACAGGTAGGAGGAAGCTCAGTGGTACCATGACAAGAGATGCTTCTGGAGAGCAGAGCATCTGGGTGTGATTCTTGTGTGCAGCACTGCACATGGTTTGTTTGACTTGGTATCTGTGTTTTCTGATGGACATTTATCTGTGTGTTCCTCGGTGACACCAGCGCGAGCAAGACACTGCTGACATCCTCCAGAATCTTACAGGCCGCAATATATCGGACTACCTAGTGAAGACCTACGCGCAGATCATTGGGAAAAGGTAGCTGTTGAACACAGCCTCTCCCTTCCCTCCACACCAAATGCTGCTTGCTTTATGGGGGATGCAGCACAGGTGAGGTGGATAGGCCTGGGCAACCCAAAGTCTTCAGCAGTGTGCCAGACCCACCTCAGCTCCTCAGGCTGCCCTGATCCACAGCTCAAGTGGGTTTCTGCATGGTTTAGTGATGCTGATGCATGTGGTTCTGATCGGGGTGTTCTGAGCCTTTTAGGCAGAGTGTGGGAAAAGTCTGGGCACCATCCTAGGGATTACACTGAAGAGGAGTTGTGGGACGTATGCCAGATGGGAGGCTTTTGCACTCTTTTCCCTGGCCATGTGCCTGCAGCACTGGTAGGTTGTTCCATGTGTTAAACATGAGCTTCATTTTCTGTCTCTACAGCTTAAAGAATAAGATCTGGGTGAACGAGTTCAGGTGAGTTACTGCCTTTTCTCTAGCTTGTATGTGTCCACTAGGCTTTAAAAACTGTATTAAGCAGGACAGATCCGTCCCACTTTGCAATTTGTTTTATATGACCCCTGAATGTGCTACCTCAACATTTGGCAGTTAAGGTTAAACTGGGACAACCCCAGAGCACATCACTGGAAAGCATTATTGGCTTGAAAAGATTTGCAGGATACTTCATTGTGGGAGGTGCTATTCTTCCAAGCAAGGGAAGCAGGGAGATGTACTGCTTCATAAAACAGAACAGCACACTGAGCAGTCAGAAGCTGTGTATTTAGCCCAGGGACAAGGAGTAAGAGACATGATGGCTAAGCAGTGGTGTAAGAAGATCAAAATCATCCCTTTGATCTGGAGACACTTGCCTGGGATATAGTGCAGGAAGAGTAGACACCTGGGTAGGGAACAGGAGTGGCATTTTCTGGAAGTCAGTGAGTAGTCAGGTCTTAGCATCACTTTCTATTTGAACTTTCAGGTATGGTGGCTTTTCCTTGGGAGCCAGCAGTTCCCTTATGCTTCCTCCAAGCCATGAAGTCACTGATGCCATTAAACAAGTGAAGAAACTCTTGGAGCTAGCACAGGTGAGCAACTGTCCCACATAAACCCAGGATGCACTGATGTCAAAGCCCTGTTACTTGGGAGATGACCTGGAAGCCATACAATGAGGAGTGTGTGTATGCTAGCCACTAGGCAGTGGCTTCTCTGCCTTGCCTGTGAGCTGAGGTCTCCCAGGCTGGTGTCCGGGAGCAGCAGAAGGCATGGGGATGTGCTAAGCTGAGGCTTAGGCAGCCCGCACTGGTAATGTGTGTTCTGCCCAACACCAGTTGCAGGCCCATAGGGATTACAGACACCTCTGAATGATTCGTGTCAGGACAGGATGGGCTGTCTCAGAATTAACAAGTAGTTCAAAACCTCAGTTGAGCCCTCCTGTGTTGAGTCTGCCTTGGCTCAGAAAAGAATTTGGGCCACTGCTTTCTTCAGAGACTGCAATGTCTCTAAAGGTTGCCTCAGTCCTTGTTAATACTTACTGCTGGGAAAAAAAACAGGCCTAAGGCTGACCCTCTTACTGGTGGAACTGCAGAAAGGAAAGCTGCAGTTTCTCAGCCTTCTTACCACCTCTGAAGTGGCAGATACTGGTTGCAGAATGGGAAGAAAACCTTCAGAACTGTGAAAAACCGTGTGACCCCCCCCCTCCCCCAGGACATGAATAATGGTGCTCTCAGAGGGGAAGTAACTGTCTGTTTGCTGTTTATAGGGAAGTTCTGGAGACAGGTTTCTCAACAGCTTGTCAAGTTTCATGAAAGGCCTGGATACAAAGAATAATGTGAAGGTAAATTAACCAGTCTTCACTGCTGTGCCTGCTACTTGGGGCTGTAGTAACCTGGAGTTACTTTTAGTTAGCAAAGTCCCAGCAGTTTGCCTTGGACAACTGTTCAGAGCTCTCTGTATTGGCTAGTGGAGCAAATGAAGCTTGTATTCTTGTGTGGGTTTCCAAAAAAGTCTGTTTCTTCTGTGGCATCTAAGCCTAAGGCCCATAAGGATTTCAGTGCTCGATCAATGCTAGCTTCCAGCAGCCTCTTGTGGTTATTGATCAAACTGTATGTTCTGTCCCTGAGCAAATTAGTTGGAAGAATGGGGAAAGAAATTATTTGTCCTGAATAGAAGAAAGGATGTTCTGCAGGGCTCAGGAGCCTGTTGGGTAGCTGATGTACCTGGTGCCTTTGTGATGCTGATGTGATCTCCTGCAGGTGTGGTTCAACAACAAAGGCTGGCATGCCATCGCCTCCTTCTTGAATGTGATCAACAATGCCATCCTTCGTGCCAACCTGCAGCAGGGCAAAAACCCTAGCGCTTATGGGATCACTGCCTTCAACCACCCACTCAACCTCACCAAGCAGCAGCTCTCTGAAGTGGCCCTGTAAGTCTTGATGTGAGATCAGCTACCAGTTACTGGAAACAGGCAACATGGGAGGTTTTAGCCTCAGTGGTGGACATTTAGTGGCCTGTGGCATTTAGGCTCTAATGTGCTGGTGTTGCTTTCTGTGTTCTGGGCAGGTGGCAACATGTGCTGTTTGGGCACATTGCAAGCTTTCTTTGTCTCTGAGTCCCTGGAAGCTGCGGTTTCTAAGAACCAGTGTAATTTTCAGACCTCTACTGCTTGGGAAATTCCTCTCAGCCACATTCAGAAAGACAGCTCACCATGAATATGGTCATTCTTTTTTCCAGGGTGCCACCATTTGACTAGGAGCCATTGATAGGTCCTATTTAAGTTTTGCCCACTGTCTCAACCTGAGAAGCACACAGTAATGCACAGCACTTACTGTAGTGAGGCATTGACTAGTCCATTACTACCACAACCAGAGTCAAGACTCATAAGCTGTCAGCAGATACATCCTTCAAATCTTACAGTGGTGGCATAACAGTCAGATACCTCTGAGCTTTCACAGAATCATAGAATCATTTAGGCTGGAAAAGACCTTTAGGATCATCAAGTCCAACTTTCATTCCAATATCTCCCTGACCACTAGACCATGTCCCAGACTGCCACATCTACTTGTTTTTTTCAGCACCTCCAAGGATGGTGACTCCACTGCTTCCCTGGGCAGCCTGTTCCAATGCCTAACCAAACAACACAAAAAAACCCACAAGCCCCTAACAAGCCCAAGAAATGCATTAAGTAGGAAAGAAAGTTGTGGTGATAAGGAAGGCGGAAAGCAGTCTGTTACGCTGAAGTTACCAACTAGTCTCCAGGTTGTGGTGCTGTCTCTGAGATGCCAACAGGCTGTGTATGTTCCTTTTGCACAGTTTTTCTCCAGCTGTGTAACAGTTAAGACAGCCTGATGTGGTCATCCTTTACACTGCAAAACAAGGACTGCAGAGGAGGAAACCATTTCTGCTTTGCCCTGCATGAACTGCTTCATTTTATCTCAAAGGAGCTAGCACCAGCATACAAACATTTCACTTTCTTCTTTTTTTTCTCCAGGATGACCACTTCTGTGGACGTCCTAGTCTCCATCTGTGTGATCTTTGCCATGTCATTTGTTCCTGCCAGCTTTGTGGTCTTCCTTATCCAGGAACGTGTCAGCAAGGCTAAGCACTTGCAGTTCATCAGTGGTGTGAAGCCTGTGATCTACTGGCTAGCCAACTTTGTCTGGGATATGGTAAGGGCTTTGTGACTGTGCTAAACTGTCATCCCTTCTGTGTTTGCAGGGTATCGGTTGCACTAAAGTGCGAAGTGCAGTTGGGGCCAGTGGGCACCACATTAATTCAGTGAATAACAACTGTCCCTGTGACTTCTGTGTTTACTCTTTTGGGGTAATGGCTCACCTCAGTGGGACAAGCAACACTGAACATAGGATGGGAGGGCAACCATAAGCTCAATCATCAGCATTTATTATGTCACTTTAAAATACCTGCCCCAAAATGTTTGCCTGTGTAGCCCCCTTTTCTGCTCTGTTCAAAGCAGGTTTTTTCAACTTGTGGTGTGCAGAACCTTTGAGAGTCTATTGACTACTTCTGGAGGGACCAAGAAATGTAATGTAAACTCATGTGTGCAACTACATTGTAGTTCACACCTGTGACACTCCTCAGTCTTCCATTGGAAACAGGTTTCAGAACACTAAATAATGTTGAAAACCATTGGTTCAGAGCAGAAAGACATCTTTCATTTTTTTTTGTCATCTGAAAACAAATCTAAAGGCATATTTTTCACCTTCCAGTGCAACTACATTGTTCCAGCCACGCTAGTCATCATCATCTTCATCTGCTTCCAGCAGAAGTCCTATGTATCCTCCTCCAACTTGCCTGTGCTGGCTCTCCTTCTGTTTCTGTATGGGTAAGGGATTTCTCATCAGGAGGATGACTGGGAAGACTCTAGGACTTGGAAGATGCTTACCTCATGTTACTGCCTTTCCTCTTGCCAGGTGGTCCATCACTCCTCTCATGTATCCAGCTTCCTTCGTGTTCAAAATTCCAAGCACAGCATATGTTGTGCTGACCAGTGTGAATCTCTTCATTGGCATCAATGGTAGTGTGGCCACCTTTGTCCTGGAGCTCTTCACCAACAACGTATGTTTCCCCAGAAGTTCCTCACTGTCTTGTGCTGCTATGTTCTAGTTCCATTTTGGTGCCACATTGCCTTTAGCAGCCAGTTCTCCAGAAAGGCTAGCCCCCCAGCCTGTACCCGTTAGTGACTGCAGCAGTTTAAACACGGGTTCTGATGGAAATGGGTTAAAGTCTACTTCAGCAGTGTTCACAGGATAGTTAAGGTGGAAAGGGACCTCCTAAGATTGTCTAGTCCAACCTCTGAGCAGGGTTAGCTGGAGCAGGTTGCTCAAGGCCATCAGATTTTGAACATTTCAAGGGCTGGAGACTCCACAGGCTCTCTGGGCAACCTCTTCCACTTCTCAACCACCTGTAGGGTAAAGGAAATTATTGTCTTACGTTCAAATGGAATTTCCTATATATTCTTCATAAGGGGCAGTTTCTGTGTGCTACAGGTCCATTTCAAGCACTCAAGTCACTTAGTCACCCTCAGTTTTGCCTCCTGTGGTAGATACCTCTCTAACTGTATTGGGAACTTGGGCACCTCGCTTCAGTTTTTTGAAAGCCAGATATGTGCTGGAGAAGGTGCGAGTTGCTCTCATGCATGTAGGCAACACAAGGTCTCTTAGCCAGCCCAGTTTGTCCTACACTTGGTGTCAAGTGTTCCTTGTGGGACAAGGTTGAGGACACCTTCTGGAAGTTTCCTGTTGTACCACTCCCTGTGGGCATAAGGAGCAGTCCTTGATAGTGGTCCCTTTTGCTACAAGGGCTTGAAGATAAGTGCCTGGCAGAACAGGAACCTCTCCTTAAGCTGCTGTCAGTACAATCTGTGAGTTAAGACAAAAGGAAGACATCAAAGGGAAAGGATTAGAGCCTCCAGTATGGGATACGGAGGGACTACCCAGAGCCACTGAGATAACCGATGTGTGTAAGCACAACTTTTGTGTCTCCTCAACCTGTAGTCTTTCTGCATGTTATCATTATGTTATCATTGTCCTGCAATAGGACAAGGGGCAATGGATACAAGCTAGAGCACAGGAAGTTCCACCTCAACATGAGGAGGAACATCTTTACTGTGAGGGTTTCTGAGCACTGGAATGGGCTCCCCAGGGAGGTTGTGGAGTCTCCTTCTCTGGAGACTTTCAAGACCCGTCTGGATGCATTCCTGTGTAACCTGCCATAGATTCTATGGTCCTGCTTGGCAGGGGGGGTTGGACTTGATGATCTCCAGAGGTCCCTTCCAACCTCTAACATTCTATGATTCTATGATTTGCAGACACTGCCTTTTAGATGACGAGCATTTGGAGGAATCTTTCCTTTGGTGCAGTTTGCTTGTATTAATAGTATCTTGAGCAACACAACATCACTCACTGTCCAGAGGAGTGATAGCACTGGCTCTTGGGAGAGTGTTTCTAATCCTTGAGTTTTTGTGGGGTTGCAGTGTTGGGAGAGGAAGGGGTCAATTACAGCATGGGCCACACTTGGTAGGTGGAGGCTGCTTTCTGCCCAGATGGCTCACTGGCACTTGATTTTGTCTTAACAGAAGCTGAACAACATCAATGATATCCTGAAGTCTGTCTTCCTCATCTTCCCCCACTTCTGCCTGGGGCGGGGACTCATTGACATGGTGAAAAACCAGGCCATGGCTGATGCTCTGGAGAGGTTTGGTAAGTGAAATTGTGTATTACAGGGACAGCAGCTTGAACTGAACAGGGAAAGCTCAAGTCTGCTCTGGATGAGCACCCTTTGCTCCTCTGACTTTCCAGGAACTGAAAGTGCACAGTTTGCAGCACAGATCTGATCAAAGTTGGCAAGTCTTCACAGCTGTCCTTTTTAGGTTGGTACAAGGACTGAAGAGGGCCTGGCAGATAGATCCCCAGAGTTTTGAGTTCTTAGGGACATTAAATATAATGCATAAAGCCAACTGTATGGAGAGAATCATTAGGCCAAATGTAAGGACTGGCTGAGATTCTGGAAAGCTGGATTTTTTTTTTTTGTGGGATGCAGATGCCACATCTAACTCACAGTCTTTCTGTGCTTCACTAACCTTTCAGGAAGGCTGGCCAGCTTTTCTGTGGCAGACTGAATTCTCTGGGCTTGAGTCACAACTTTGCTACAGTTAGAAATGTGCATGCAGCCACAACTGGCTCCTTGTATGGTGTGTCTCTTCCCTCCTTCCACTGACTGCTCTCCAGTTGCCCCAGTGCCTAACTTGGTGAGCTCTGCAGGAAGAAATCCTAGCCCACTCCTGTTGCTCTGGAAAGATGACTGTGCTTTTCATATCATTTTGGCAGGAGAAAATCGTTTTGTGTCCCCTCTGTCATGGGACCTGGTGGGAAGGAACCTCTTTGCCATGGCAGTAGAGGGTGTTGTCTTCTTCCTCATCACAGTGCTCATTCAGTACAGGTTCTTCATCAAACCCAGGTAAGCTGGGGTTGCACTTCACTGCAGGCAGGTGAAGTTTTCATTGGTGTTCTCCTTGAAAGGGGAGATATTAACTATGGAGGTCCTGTCATCTTCTGCTGAGGCTTTATGTTGCTCTCTCTAGGCCTGTCTATGCCAAGCTACCTCCTGTGAATGATGAAGATGAGGATGTAACCAGAGAAAGACAGAGGATAATTAGCGGAGGAGGACAGAGTGACATCCTGGAAATCAAGGAGCTAACCAAGGTGACAGAAGAGTTCTGCATTCCTAAGTCTTGTTGGCACAAAACCATGCAGTTCACCAGAAGCCTCATTCAGAGGAATTTAGTGGGGTCAAAACCAGAGCATGTTTGGCATGTTGAATGTGTATGGCTCTAATTATAGTTCTTTTTGACATTGTCCTTCTCATTCTTTTTCTTCTGGCTTCAGATTTACAGAATGAAGCGAAAGCCAGCAGTTGATAGGATCTGTGTTGGGATTCCCCCTGGAGAGGTAACCTTATCTGTCATATCTTCATAGCTTTGCAGTATTTAAGAGCTCTGCAGTATTTAAGAGCAACAGACAGCAAAGGGTGGGATAAAATCTGAAACAGACGATGTTCAATTACATCAAAGGAAATTTCCTGAAAGTTTAAGCAGTTTCTGATTCTGTGTCTCTGCCTTTGAGGAAGATACTGAATTCTCAGTGTCTGGAACCAGAGGCCAGACTCTAGTACTCTCCAAGGTTTGGCACAGATACGCTGTGGTGGCACTGCACCAAGGTGAAACCACAGTTTGTTCATTTTCTCCAGCCTAAAAATCTATGTTTAAAATAAAAGTCTGGACTTTTTTTCTGAAAATGTACTGAAGAGTCCCTCCAGCTGTGTCTTGAGTGTCAAGTTTGCTCCTTCCCATCTTGTCAGTGCTGAAAATGATGCAGCTGAATCCTGTCTCAATCACACTGCTTATCTGCTCTTTTGTAACCCCAGTGCTTTGGACTCCTGGGAGTAAACGGTGCTGGCAAGTCATCCACTTTTAAGATGCTAACTGGTGATACAGATGTGACAGGAGGAGAAGCTTTCCTCAAAGGAAACAGGTGAAAGACCATGCATGTTTTCTCTGCTTTGCGTCAAAGTAGGTCCTTTGCTGCTTTCTCCTCCAGCATTCACAGCCTTTGTTCCACTTCCAGCAAGTCTAAACTCTGCCCCAGTTTTCTCTTTTTGAACTCCTGGCATCTGTTTCAGCCCTTTGTCAAGTCTGATAAAGTGCTTCAGCAGTATAGGAAGATGGATTTAGTCTGGTAGTCACTTCTGAATACCTCCCTCTCATATTTAAATGTCATATGTAAAAAAAGAAGGGTGGAATGGGGGGAGAGGAAAAAGAGTTTGGCCAAGACAGTCTTCTAGAACCCTTTATTTTTGTTAGTTCAGTGATTCCAAAACCACTGTTTCACTTTCCTTCTTTTGGCACCTAAAATAGCAGCATGTACTTGGGAAACCCTAATAATAAAGGGTTTTTTCTTTTACAGTATTTTGTCCAACATCCAAGAAGTCCATCAGAACATGGGCTACTGCCCACAGTTTGATGCTGTTAATGAGCTGCTGACAGGGCGAGAGCATTTGGAGTTCTTCGCACTCCTGAGAGGTGTTCCAGAGAAAGAAGTCTGCAAGGTAAATAAAACATCATAGGACTCACTCCTGCTTACATGCACCCTTCCTACAACACATGCAATGCCATGATGAAGACACTTTATGATGAATTCTGTTCCAATGAAAGATGCTGTGTTTTATCAGTGCTGCCTAGAAACGTGTGTACTAAATGGAAGGGCAGATACTTTGGGTCCAGCATTGTCATAGTACTTCTCCACTGAAAAGCTTCTTTCCTTTAAGAGTTTAAGGGCAGTGGAGCTGCAGGTCATACAGAAAGAACCTCATCTGCTGTTCAAGAGTTAATTCTTCACAGTCCAGGAAGCAAGCACTCTACAGCTTAACAGAAGCCTCACACAGGCTGTTACATCTTTCCATTTGATCACACTGCATCATTAAAGTGCTGCTATTTCAGCATTCAGACACGGGGTTATGCTAACAGTCTTTAGGCAACTAATGGCAGCTGCCAGTACTGTACAGCACCCTTCTCAGTGCTGTTTCCTTGAGATAACAGCAGTTTTCACTGTATGTGTCCTGGGTGCTGCAGAACAGGAACTGCTAGAGGTAGAAGATGACATCTGTACCCAGTGCTTTGGATAGGGGTGGATCTGGTGCCTAGGGTACATGCAGGTATCTTGCTTGAATCCCTCTTTGAAAGTAGTGATGATGGGTGAAAACTGCAAGCTCCTCTGAGGTTTCTGGCAAGTTCCTTTGTGTGACATTCCCACCAGCCTCATTTAAAAAGGGACCCAGTTTTGGGTGTGATCTGCGTAGTAGATGAATCTCTTCCCCTAACAGTTTTTAGTCCCCAGGGCAACTGCTTATTGGCATCAGTAGTAATACTGCTTTATTTCTCACCTGTCTGAAGGGCTAAGATGCACCACAGTGCAGTGTGTCAGCACTGACCATGTCCCTGCTGAAAGCCTGTAGCAACTGGAAAGCTAGCTACACTACACCAGTGATTAACATGGCTAAACTGATGCTGAACTCATGCTTCCTGGCCAATGAGTTGCAGCCATTTGACTTGTTGGCCTCCCCAGACAGGTTTGCATATATCCTTATCTAGAGGTAAACAGTGTGTTTCATAACCCATACTGATGCCATGTTAGATCCTCAGATGAGTGGCCCTTCTGAAAAATGTTTTTAAAACATTTGCTCATAAGGAAAATCTCATTGTGTAGATGTTGCTGTGCTTGATTCAAGGTGGTGTTGTGCTGTCTCTTGTAGGTTGGCGAATGGGCAATCCGGAAACTGGGCCTTGTGAAATACGGGGAAAAATACGCTGGGAATTACAGTGGAGGGAACAGGCGCAAGCTCTCCACAGCCATTGCTCTCATTGGAGGGCCACCAGTGGTGTTCCTGGTGAGTCTGTGACTGTTGCTTATGAATGTTTTCCTTGGAAAACGTAAAAATCAGGTTCCAGTGAAGACTAAGTACTTCACAGCCAGCTAATGTTTAAATACATTGTTAGTCACTTAAATGTGACTAACACTAAAGAGCACACGGAAATAAAGTTTCCCTATTTAACTATATGTGCAAGCTATAATGTGCCTCCAGGTCTCCATTTCTGAAAAATCAGTGGGGAAATAGGTGTCTCAAACATGATGCCAGACTGCCAGCTGTCTGGCATCTTCACTGCCCTAGTAGTATGGCAAAGATTTCTATACCTGCAAAAAACTGATAGCCTACCTGTTGGTCACACATGAATCTTACTGTGCAGGAGAATCAGTCCTGTATTTTTAATAATTCAATGAAAAAGTGGAAATAAGCATTTTAGGATTCTTTAAATTAAAATCAAGAACACACTTTAGGCTTACTAAAGCTCGTAGTGCAGGAGAAAGTAATCAGAAGATAAAGTAGTGCTCTATTTAAACAAGCTAATTGACTTTAACTTGTTTTAGAAGTGGATAGTTCAACATGTTATAGTTCCAGAATAAGCAGTACTTCTCAGTTCTGAAAAAGATGTTTGCTAATTTAAAATTTTGAGCATAAATAAACTTATCCTGGAGAATAAGTCAAACTTGCTTACTTTCAGCGTTTCCAGTATGCATAATCAGAATGGACAGGTCATTTCAGAGATGAGATATTTGCTGGTAGAATGTAACAGCATAACCTGTTTTTTATTTTATTTTGCAGGATGAACCAACAACAGGGATGGATCCCAAAGCACGTCGTTTCTTGTGGAACTGTGCTCTGAGTGTAATCAAAGAGGGGAGATCAGTGGTGCTCACATCTCACAGGCAAGTAGCAGCCCAATTGTATCGTGCCCTGGCTTTTGCATCTATCAGGATGCTAAACTCTGCTTGGGTGCTGTGCCCTTCACTGCTGCTTGCAGTGCTAATGAAGTTACTTCTGCCTACAGCATGGAAGAATGTGAAGCCCTGTGCACTCGAATGGCGATAATGGTCAATGGGCGATTCAGGTGTCTGGGCAGTGTCCAGCATCTAAAGAACAGGTAGCTATTTTATTTTCACTTACACCACAGAGTTGTCTGCTTTTTTAGGGAGATACAGCCAGATTTAGTTCCTTATGCAGCATACCCATTGCTGCTCTAGCTACAGGAAATGCTGCTGGATTTTAAGCTCCACCTCTGTTTCAAAGGCACTTTACTCCTGTGCTGGCCCCCTTTTTACAGGTTTGGAGATGGTTACACCATAGTGGTGAGAATTGCAGGGGCAAACCCAGACCTGAAGCCTGTTGAGGAGTTCTTTGGGCATGCCTTCCCTGGAAGTGTCCTGAAGGAAAAACATCGGAATATGCTGCAGTACCAGCTTCCCTCTTCACTATCCTCCCTGGCCAGAATATTCAGTATTCTCTCCCAGAACAAAAAGAGACTCCACATAGAAGACTACTCCGTTTCTCAGACCACACTTGACCAAGTAAGTTTTTGATAGCTAAAGGCTTCTTTGTACCGAGGTAGGAATAATTCCACCAATTTACAAATGCCCTATCTTTTAAGGGCATTTCAGCAGAGTACAGAATCTCAGGACTAGTGCAGGAAGTCCAGTGTATAAAATGCCGTTAATTAAAATCCAGGGTGATGTGTGACATGGCCTTTTTTCTTGTAGGTATTTGTAAATTTTGCTAAGGACCAAAGTGACGATGACCACACTAAGGACCTGTCATTGCACAAAAACCAGACTGTGGTGGACATTGCAATCCTTAATTCCTTCCTGCAAGATGAGAAGGTAAAAGAAAGTTGTGTGTGAGCCAATTTCAGCAAAGAAATAATGAGCAGAATGCAAACTTTCTTTTCCTGGGATAGGATACTCCCAAAGAAAAAGCTAGAGAAAGAGAAACTGGACACTCTACTGATAACCATTCAATGCAATGCAATTCAATGCAATGAAAACAAAATTCCTTTACAGGGGCAGTGCCTCATAGAGTCGTCTTGTACTGTTCTAAAGTGAAAGACTTGAACTTAGCTCATTACAGTATAACTGAAGCTGTGGTAAAGCACCCACCAGATGCTGTGGGCTTTCAACCATACTGTGTCCTGCCCTGTACAGTATGTTTTTACTGAGGTTGCAAAAATAATTCATTGAGGAATCATGGCCAGTGGTTATTTATAGATATTTTAGACATGCATGTTTTAGTCCTTAAAACATCCATGTCAGGAGTGGGAATTTCCTGGTGCTACATCCATTGCGGGCAATGAATGTACCAAGACAGACAGTGGCAAGAAAAAGTCACCACCAGTGTTGTAGCCTTAGGTTGTGGGAACTTACCTGACCAGCTGCTTTTCCTAGACTGGTGTAGGTCAGTAAGTGACAAAACTGAGGCCACAAAGCAGCACTGTGCAGATGGGATGGCAAGAGACAGGCCATCTTACTCGTACATCTCCACCAGTAAGTGGCAATAGGCAGAACTGTGAACCCTGCAAATGCACAGGATTGTCCCACCAGCATCACAACCAATTACCTACTCTGACTAGGTTTTTGTGTAGTTAAGTACTCTCCTGCTCCTTTGAGGTACTGCAGCAGCTGCATGAACATCTAGTGGGAGGAAGTGGGTGAGAAGCAGACCTAGGGTTTGGACCACAGCAGCAAACTCAGTAGTTGTTCAAGCTGCTAATGCCAAGAGCAAATTCTAAATCATGAGATGTCACTCAGATATGTAGTATCTGCTCTTTAACCCTTGCTTTGCACCAGAAAGGTACCCATCATCTGAAGTTATTGCTTAGCATAAGCACATTGCCATTTCTGGCTTTGCCAGATAAAACTAGAAATGAGATGTAGATTTTTCTTTTTAACAGTATTATTTATGACTTTAAATAGGTAGATAGCATAATTAGGGATTGAAAGTGCTTTCAGTTGATCTTTGTAGCCACAGTATTTCTTTACATTATGCCTGAAATGCTCTCATTCTATCCATTCAGTGATAGCTACATTCATGATCTGACCAAGTTCCAGACTCTAGCAATCAGCTGCTATCTGTAATTACTGCAAGCTGTTCCCCTAAAATATTCCCATTCGGAAACTGGTATAACATTAGATTGTAGTTTCTGCTTCTGTTGTGCAGTGTAGTTTCAGTCAACAGGTGATCCTTAACTGGAGAATACATCCTTAATATACATGTGACAAACTGCTTCAGTAAAAATCCTCTTGAAGAACGAGACAGTTCAAAATAGTAATGCTACAGTACCAAGTTTTACAAAGCCAGAATAATATTAGAGGGGATATTGTATGGTAAGAACAACCAATTCTTGTTAACATTTGTACAGCAGTCATGAGAGAGTATGCTTTTATTAATACACTTGCGGGCCCCTCCATCTTGCTTTTACATTCAGAAATAGGTTCAGTAATGTGGTTTGAACCCAAGTGCAGTTCCTGGGCTACTCCTCTGTTATGCCTCTGCCTTAAGTACCTGTACAGGTTCTGCACTAGTTCTTGATGCTACTCCACCATTAACCAGTCATGCACCATTTTCTTCTGTGAATGCCCGTAGTAGCCCAATGAACAGGCTGGATGACCTGAAGAAGGCTGATTATGTATTTCCAGGTATCCTTGGAAAACCTGACCAATTCAGCATTTTTAAAACACAAACAGTTAAATATTTAGCACAAGGTCCCAGTCCCTGCTGTCTCCTGCCTTGGGATAAAGTAAGAGCTTACAACATGCTCTCCTGAAGTGCCTTTTTCATACTTTTTTTTTTTGTTATCTGTAATAAAACATAGATAAAAATACATAAGTAATGTATTTTCATCTGTAAGGGGATTGAGAAAGGAGTGTAATGGGGATTGGTATACCTCACTTAAAACATGCTTTGTTATTACTCTTATGGGATCATCACCTTATGGGGATGAGTTACAGGGTGATGAATATACCAGACTTCCATGTGCAGAAAAATTACTAAACAGCTGAGCTACAGCCATGACTTCTAACAGGCTGCAGGTATGTTATGGTATCACTGAAACAAGTAGTATTGAAGACTTACCACTGCTAAAAATCACTATTACAAATCAGCATTAAGTCACCAAAGTGAAGGGCTTACATTCTGCACTGCATGAAACTAGTGCATGTAAGAACTAGAATGAGTTCTAGGAGGATTTGGATTTGGTCCTGGAAGGGCTGTGGTTTGCTCTTTGTAACTGCTCATGTAAATAATATTGCAGGAAACAACAGTTACAGCATAATCCTCTTTCCTTGGCCCAACAAAAAGAGATTCTTGATTCCTATTGCCCTGTGTCTGTCATGCTAATAGTCTGCTGTCTGTGACAAAACTTTACAGTAAACATGGGTACTAAGCCAACTGTTTCACAGTTCTGATCTGTCTTGTTTGTGCTGAACAGACAGCATAATGGAACTCTCAACATGAAGATTGGTTGTGGAGTAAGTTCAGACAGGCACTAATTTACTCTTTCAAGTGTGTGTTGGGGAAAAATCACTCTAGAGTCACATATAGTATATGAACCACTTTCGATAATGAAACTGCATTGAGGTGTTAACTTTTAAAAAAGTTATTACTTATTGACATGTTGCATCCCTCTTTCTAGGACATTTGTTTTACTTTCCCATGGTTAAACCATCACTTTGTGCTTATCCTTTCCTCCTGAATTATAGTTGGTCCTTCATTCCAAGCACTTTATGCTATCTGTAATGGGATCTATTTTTGCACTGGAATATCTGTTAACTTTGCAAAAATCTAGAGAGATTTCACAACTGAAATTTCTAAGTTAAATCCTTAAATGGACATTTTCATTAAAAGCAAAAAAAAGTATATATATTTGTATTTGCTAATAACTGTTATGTGAAGTATTAAAAGGCACTCTAATTGCCTTGTGTTAAGTAAAAAAAATAAAGCTGTTATGGCATCATTGGTCTTCACAGTGTCATTTTTGTGTATGTTCTTTTGAGGAGTGCAATTAGAAGCTCTTGTTTTGCCTAGTTTTGTTAAGAACTTCAATGCATAATGTACAAGCAGGTTCCGGTATCTCTACTAATTAGCACAGGCACATACTATTTTTAGGCAGGTGAGGGGGTACAAAATTTGAAAGGCAAGTACTACTTTAAGCTTCTCAAGTTAGTAAATAAAAAGCTCTCCAGCAAGTCCTGAAATAAGTGATCAGTGTAACTGCAAAATCCAGCTACAGAGTATAACAAATTTACCTGGATGTTTAAATCCCAAGTCAGGTGCCTGCCTCTCAGTGTTTCCATTACAGAGGTGCAGCAATTGGCAACTATTGATAACTTTACCTTGTCTTTGCTAAAATATCCTACCCTATTTTCACTGATGCAGCAAAATGTTATGTTTGAGTATAAAGACTCCCAAATACCCAAATTTAGCTAATCCTTAACTAATATGAAATTAAAGGAAGATCACTAGGGTTAATAATAAGCTGATTTTGAACAGCAGTTTACAAATGAAAGCAGAATAATCCTATGATTGCACAAAGGAAAACTGATGTTAAAATTCTGTCTGCTAGTGCCCATAGTCCCACTATCAAACAATTAAATTCCAGAATCCAACCAATTCTTGAAGGTACACTCATCAGGAAAATTCATTCTGAGATAAGAAGCAAATTCAAATTTACTGAGTTTTCTGTTTTAATCTAGTATCCAGCTGGTNCAACTTCTTGTTCGAGGTTTTGGAATAAAGTGCACATCTAACATCCTGAATATTGTTTACTCTCAATGTTGGTGACAAGGAAAACACCTGTACTAAAAAAAAATTACACTGCTTTTAGTATACCTGTTTTTTTTTAATTCCAGTAAACAATAAAACAACTTAAGTTTTGCCTTGATGTGGAAAAAGAAGTCCTATTAATTCCCTGTCTCACTTTTCACTTTTTGTTACAAAAAAACCTCCTCCTCCTTTAAGTAACTGCCATAAGGCAACAGTTTGAATTAACTTGGTAGTGATAGTTTATTGGCCATTTACCCCTTAAACAGTTAATTTGTAAAATACAAGACAGTAATCTCTGAAATAGTCCTTGTTGCACCCTCAGAATGCTAAAGATGACTTTGTTGGGGGGAAGAGAGTATGAAGACTCGGGTATAGAAGCTGGGACCTGTTACGCTCCCTTAACTACAGCAGCTGGATTCCATCCACCCACCTTGGACATAATTTCTTACAGCTGTTTTGCTTTTTTAATGCTTCCCATGAGATCTTAATGCACTTTACAGAAGCAGTAATCATTAGCCATACTGCACAAAGATACCTCAGTAGAGAAGTGAAATTGCTCATTGCAGGTCAGTGATTAACGTGTGGAAAAGCCTTCCCAGTCCTCTGCCAATTAGTGACCTTTAAATTGCAGAAGAGGGTGCTCCATACCATTGTACACAAAATACAAGTTTGACTTCTCAGCCCATGTACCCTCTGCCCTGCTGCTGTTAACTCTATCTTACTGCCTCTGAAGCAACTAGTATCAAGACTGTTGTTGACCAAATGCAAGACCTCCAAAATGCTGCACTTGGAAGAATGGGGTTTGTCGCTTCATGGTTTTAAAAGAGTAAGATCTTGAGCTGCAAACACTAAAAATTCATGCTTTATACAAATTTATTTGACTTTTAATAGTGTGGCAAAAAGTATTTCAAAAGCACGTAAGCATGTTGTCCCGGTTTGAAGGACAGGTGTCTCCCAGGGAAGGCAGGAGCCTCCCTTGGAATGGGAAATGTAAACCCCTTCCCTCCGAATTATTGTAATTTTGAAATCAAGGGCCTCTCAGGCAAAGATATGGGAGTAGGAATAACAGTTCTTTACTAGTATGTATGTTGAAGCAAGTGAACAATAACTAAATATAACATTAACGGCAAAGCAGAATCAGAACAACCCGGTCCCAGCCCTCTGGCCTGAGGGCACTTTCCCTTCGGTGCAGTGATGGTCACAGCCGGCAGGGGGCGCTGGTGGTTCCCGGCGGGCAGGGCAGGTGCGATGATTCTCCCGCGGCTGCAGGGGGCGCTGTGGCCGTGAGCTCCGGGAGCACGTGGCAATGGCGGACGGGACGGGAAGAAAGAGAGGCTCGGCTTCACCGGTTCCCTGGGGCAGTTGATCCCGG
>VZZY01011394.1:119156-130019 GCA_013400335.1 Eurystomus gularis
GTGGGGTGGGGGTGGGTTTGACACTGGTTTTGTATATATTTGCATATATTCCATTTTATTATTATCTTCATCAAAGCTGTTTTAGTTTTCTTTTCTAAAAGAAGTTTCTTTTCCAGAAGTCTCTCTCATTTCCTTTCTCTCCTGTTTGGGAGAGGAGGGGGCCAACAGCAATCCATAAGTCTCTCTCCTTTATCCCTTGTCTCTTCCTCTTTTGGGGGGATAACAGAGAGTCTCTGTTACAGATCTAGTGGACTGAACCTAAAACTTGACTCTTCCTTGTCATGTGATTCATAGCAAAACATTGGCTTCTAAAAAAGCATTGCTCAGATTGAACTGGGAAATTTTTGGGTAAGGAACATTGTTTAGAAAGCATTCTGCACATTCTGGTCTCTCCCACAGGGTTATAATAGTTATATTAATATACCTCTTATTATCTTACTTACTGCAATATGCTCTGGTCTTTGAAATCATTCCACTGTGTTAATCTTCAAGATGGCTTTCATTCTGTAGTCCACACTATGGATATGAGTTTTCCCTGACGTTGTCTAGTCTGTCACTGGAACATCATTTGAATTATACAGTGCCATCCCCTAAGCATGATTCCAGTCCATGTGGGGATTTTTTGACTGGTGGCTTGTCTTGCCATCTTCAGAGAATATCTTGGTGTCTTGAGATCGATTAGTCGTAGACAACAGGTTGTGTGGTGTGCATACACTACCATCTCCCAGACCTTCTGTGGGCTCTGATCTACAGGAAAACCCATGCTTGTGGTGGCCATTAAGACAAATTATGTCAATCTGTTCACTTTCACTACCTTCCTCTACTATATGTCTAGCTACACACATTGGCCAAAGTAAATTGCTGGAGTCTACACCCCAGCCCCTGCCAATTCTCATAAAGTATCCCTTGGATCTCAGAGATCTTATGGCTTGGTTAAATTCAAACCTGGCTTTCTAAACAGAAAAAAAGAAAGGATCTCTGTCAATCCCTTTTTGTGAGGTTACTTCAGCACACATAGCACAATGCTTCTTTCCATGCGTTTGAATGTTTTATATCCAGAAGACACCCTTGGTGAGTTACCTGCAAATCCTCAGGCTGCATCAAGTGCAGCTGTATGGCTTGAGACCCATAGCCTTGATACAAAGGTTGCCTTCGCAATGTTCATGTTGCATTCCAAAAAATGCATTCCCTGCAAGAAATGCAGGGAGGATGCAGGAAGTGCAAAAAGGATTCCTGTCATGCCACCAGATGATATAGTAATTTTGTGTCATCATACGCCTGCAGTATTTGTTGTCTTTGGAGGTCAAAGCCATTATTTAAGGAAGCTATTTTAGCAATGATCACATTCCCATTATGGGAAATAGAATGTTTTTTCCATTGTTCTCTTGGCTGTTGCTAACCTCCAGTGCAAATCCATCCACCTCCCATAGGTGTGTCTAAAGAACTGCTGCATGATGAGTAAAACCTGAATCTTTATATTTTGCCTACAGAAAACAGTGATCTTCTGTTGGTGTAAAGGGAGCTGCTACAACATTGACAAATACTGACTTGCATAAAGAAGCAAAAATCTCTCATCCAACTCAGATAATCCCCTCAAACTCAAATCCAAGATGTAACTCAGGTTTATTTATCTGAGGTTACTGATTGAAAGGTGTTCCCCATTCAAACTGGAGGAAGGAGGAACAAACCTGAGTGCCTCAGAATATTATTATTTTTCCACCCAGTTCCAACAGCTCAAGCTCAGGCAGCCCGGGGAAATACAGGTCCTCTTTGAGTGCGCAGTTCAGCAAAGCTCACCCGTGAGGCAGCTGGGCTGGCTGGCTATTCTGTGACCCCTTCAGATGTGGTAAAAGCACTGGAGCTCATGCTTCAAGACTGTGCTTGACCAGCATTTAGAAATGTGAATGTGCATCAGAGATATTTGGGTCCCAGTTTTTCAAAGCAGCAGTGTGCCTGCCTAATTTCACAGATGTGGCTATCTTCAGTGGGACAGAACCATGTGTTTAGTAGGGACTGCAAGGTGCTAACCTTGAAAGGCATCTGGTTTATTGCCATGCAAAGAGCAGCCTTTTCATATTGACTGTAACACTCACTTGCATCTGTGGTTTGATCATGTCACTTAACTTCTCTGCCTCAGCTGTTTCATCTGAGAAGTCAGATTGCTAGGGTTTGCCTTTTAGGCAGGTGATGTAGGAGGATTCATTCATGAGCATGCACCCTGAACGTCAGAGTCTGTCAGTATGAAAAAATATAATTAGGAATTGTTTGTCCTGCACTTGAAACCACTTGCAAAACAGCCTTATTCTGAGCGCAGCTGACTGTTTGCCACTACTGCTCAAAGCAGTAAAGGTTGAATGTGCTCATCAGGAACAGAATCAGACTAAAAATTTACTTTTAAGATAGCCATAGGAAATCCGAAGCTTTTAGAACCAAGGGAGACTCCAAAGGCCAAAGCAGTCAGCAGTGGCTTTCCACTGACTCCAGCAGGTTTTGAACCAACCTTGTATCTGACACAGCTGTCTCAGGTAGTTATCACTTCAACACCACACACACCTTTTCATCTGCTTCTCTCAAAAACCAGGAATCCAGGAAGCTCTTCAAGCCAGAAGACAAGTCTTTCTAACACCAAGGAAAGGGAATAAAACAGCATGTTTTTTCTACACCAGCTATCAAAAATCTAGCATTCTAATATAAAAATAGAAATGGAAAAGAATTGTGAAGGAATAGAACATCTACTTGTGGGAGTGAGCAGCTTTTTCCCTTGGGTTGAATTTGGGCTTGGGTTTGATCTTGAGATAGCTATGGAGTTGTAAGGCTGATTTGACGGAGTTGTAAAAAGTTGGAAATAGAATAAAGAAGGACTTTTGGATTTGAGGTAGTCTGGAGCAGCACATCTGCTTCAGCTGTAGGTGCTGGATCCACATGGAGATGGTGAGTGATAGGGAGTGGGAAATGTGGGGCAATGCCCTCAGTTGTTCAGATAAAATCTGCTTTGCAGGAGACTGGATCTCCATGCTATATTGTCCATTTCATGCCTTCTGCATTCCTTGTGAGGAATTCCTGGAAGCAAGGAGAAGGTTATTTAGGGTGCAGGGGAAGATGTATGGAAATGGTGAAAAATGCTGAGGGCTGTAGCACAGGAGCTGGCAGGAGCTATTTTATCCAGTTGCTGATGGAAAAGTAAGGCTGAGGTAAAGAGTGGGGGGAGCAAAGGTGATACCAGCAATTAATTTGTGGGGAGCAATGTAGAAGGAAAGCTCAAATGCAAAATGATGCTTCTTGCCTAGAGCATTCTGTACAGGGTGGGCCTGGCTAAATGTGGCATTTGGTACAACTTTCAGATGGTAGGCAGAAATGAGAGAGGGGTAGGAACTTCTTACAGCTTTCCAGCTGCTTTAAGCAACCTTGAATGTTGAGTTTGTGTACCCATCTCACTAACAGAGGGTTGGTCCCTGGCCTGGGGCAGGGTGGGAATGAACAATTAGTTGGGGAAAGAGCAATAAGATAAATGTTTGCTGGGGAGGTAAGGAGCATGAGACTGGGGATATGTGGCGGTGGGGCTGGGATCCTTCCCCAAGGCAGCAGCAGCAGTATACAGCAGGAGGGCAGGGGGATTGAGAGCTCCTGTGATGGAGTCTAGGTTTGAGTGCTGTAGGAGGCCAGGGCTGTGAAGAGCGAGAAGTGGGGCTGGTTGTGAGGAAGTGAGGTGGTACATGAAGAGTGTGGAAATTTAGAGGATGCATGCTGAGGTTGACATTTGTGGAGGGAAGAGAGAGAGAGGAAGAGTCTGAAAGGAGGTCTGGAGTCCTGCTTTGGAGAGGAGCAGAAAACTGTACGAGATTTACATGAGAAGGGAGGACAGGAGCCTTTGCCTGGTAGCCTGTAGGTAACACCAGGCACACATTCCCTGTCACCTGGTGCAAAACTGTGTCTCCCTTCTCACTCTGTCTCCTAGGCATCTCGAGGCTCTTGCTCTCCTAGGGCTTTCCAACTCTTCAGATGACTGTTCAAGGCTGATGTTAGCCCAGGAGGCTGTGCAGCTGCCTTATGTGGCAGATTGCCCCAGGAAACCAGCTACAGAAGGAGAAAAAGCCATACCGCCTCATGCCTAGTGATACAGCCCTCTGTGCTGCAAACCATGGCTGTTACCATGGTGCTGCACTGGAAGAGTTGCTTGGCTCTGGTGTCACACTCTGACTGGACATATAATACCTCTGACTCGAGTCTTTTTCACCTTTGGCTCCTGTTATCTGCTGTGGGAACAAATGGTGTCTTCCTTTGTTTAGAAAATCTGCCAAGAGACCTGCCTGCAAAGACCTTCCACTTCCAACCAAAGTCGGTATTGATTTGTTCACATTTACTGGGCTTGCTGTGTCCCAGTGAAATGTGCTGTTTAACCTTCCACCCATCATTTGAGACTGATGTGTTCTCACCACCTGGGGAGAGCTGGGGAGGGATATGGGTGAACCTGGCCATTTCCAGCTGTTTGTTGTCAATGTCTGATGCAGCTTTCTTTAAGCAGAGGAAGCAGATCTTGCTAGTACTTTTCTTCTTAGTGGTGTTGATTCTCTTTTTAGCTGCAGCACTTCAGGCAGTGGCTGCTGTATGAATGTGCCAGAGTTGCACGCCATAATGTTCTCATTTTGGGGAGGACAGTGGGGTAATGTGCCTTGTTTGCCTGACTCTGAAGGCTGTTTGTTGCATGTCAGTGCAGCCATAGTTGTAGCTGCAGCAGTCCTCCTCTGACTTGGGTTTTCCAGACACTGGTAGTACTATAAAAAGCTGCTACTTACCCTACCAAAAAAAAAAGCTCCCTTCCCCTCACCTCTCATTGGCTTGGTATCTGGTGTGCAGTTTCAGTCTAATCTGAACCATCTGTAGCAGGAGAATGAAGACATACACATCAAAAGGGGAAGACTATACAGGGGGACTTTACAGGAGGATACCAATGTCTAAGGAAGCCAAAAACACAAAGCCACAATATCTTGGCTTGAAATGTATGCTTCCTTTGATCATAGCATACCATACAGTTTCAGTATTTGGCATCTCCTTTTGGAGATTGAGACCGGAATGATTTACGTGGGACTCACTGGTTTCCCTAGAAAGAATACTATTTTGTAGAATCCTGTATGTTATTCCGGTGGGGAAAAGACCACCTGGAGCATTTCTGTTCTGCTCAGATACAGTGCGCTCCCCTCACCTGTCTGATTGAGTGCACTTTTGAACACTTCTGCTGTTGCTCATGCAAAACACTCTTTCTTCTTGTGGTTGTTAGTCTAGGTGGGCTACTTTGCTAGTGAGTCCATCCGGCTATCATACCCAGGCACAAGGCAGGAATAGCAGAAGAACCATTGAATCTAGAGTAGACGGGGCTCTGAGAGGAAGATACCTAAAAGTAACCATACCTAGGCAGAGGTTTTGCAGACTTATTTTGAGATGGTCTTTCATTGATTAATCTGATGCATCAAAGCACTGTTGATGAATATACAGTTGGATGCTTCAGTTTGAGAGAGGAAGGTCTCTCTTTCCTTATATTCTTCCTTTGCTTTTCTGCTAGGCACTGTATCCTCTGGGACAGAGCTGAGGAGCTGTGCAAGTCAGATTTGATTTGTGGGGCTGATGAAGCTGGTTTGATGCAATGCTGTGGGCTAGAAGGCAGTGAAAAAGCCCCTTCCCTCATATGCTCCCGAAAGCCAAATCCCCCCTTGCCATATGGATGACATTGCAAAGAAACCAACCTGTGATTCTCTCATTTATCCTTTATATGACAAGTTGGAGTAAAGGGTCTTGATGTTTTGATCCCTAGAAACCTCCTTCATTAGCACAGGTCCAGCCATGGAAACAGCATTGAGCTCCTGGGAACTGGCTGAAATTTGCTTTTCCCTGCCGCTACTGTTGATATTCCCATTGCTGGAGCATACTCCTAAACCTGGCCTCTTGGTTCCAAGCCAGAAATAAGATGGAGGGCTTTCCACACCAAGAGACATAGCTGGGTTGCACCCTTAGTGCTGGGCAGCATCAGGAGCAGAATTCTGTAGGATCTGGCAGCTCAGGAGTAAGCAACTGTTTCTCTGTCACTTTTGGAGGTGCTTGGAAAGAACATAGTCAGCCTCAACCTGGCTGGGACCCTTCCTTGGATTCTTCGCTCTGGAAGGGCTCCCAGTGTGTAAGTGCCCCTAGTGTCTAGTAGGGCCCCTGGGTGACACCATGAATGATACACAGGGCTGCCACTTTTGGAAGGAGTTGGCAAGGAAACAATTTAATGACCTGTTCCTGCTGTTAAGATAAAGAGAGGAGGTGAGAGCAGAAATCTGAGAGGTAACCATGAGCCTGCAAAAGTAGAGACATTCAGCAGAGTTTTCTGTGTCCTTCAGTTTGGCTTGGGCTCATAAGGAGATTTATTAAGATGCCCAGCAGGGAAGGTACGTTTGCTATGAAGTCCCTGGTTTTTGGTGATAAATGTCAAATTGGAGATCCCCGAATTCTGACTGGTTGAAAAACACCTCTGTGATTTCCCATCAAATGTTCTAATTTTGGCCAGTTACAGGGCTCCCCAGGCAGGGAATGTTGATCATTTTCTTTCCTCCCAAGAGGCATGTCAGATGGAGGAAGGAGTGAGTGAAATCTCTGGAGACAAGAGATGGAGGGGCTGGAAAAATTATGTTTCCTGGAGTCCTGGGCTTGGCAGGACTCTAGAGAAATGTCAGAGGGGGAAGGAGCAAGACAAGAGTCATTTAACCCCTAAGAGGGAAGTTTCCAGGGGCTTTGGGTGTGAGGCCAACCCAGCCTGATACCTGCGAGGAAGGATCCACGTGAAGAATGATGATAGTGGCACAGCTTGCAGCATACCCCCCCTCACAGCAATGCCAGCTCACTAGGCTGTGCATGCACTAACCCATCCCTTGCTGTGGCTGCCACCCTGGGCATTACTGTAATGAGTTACTCGTGCTATGTGACCCTTCTTAAGAAATAATTGAAAGGTTACAGCCCTACACATGCCCAGTTGTTTCCTACTCTGCACCTTACCTCCAAATCTACTGTTCTCCTTGTGCTGTTGCAGTGACTTTTCCACCCTTAATTCAAAAAGAAAGAGTTGTGATGGTGACTCTGTTTTTCTGAGTAAAACAGGAAAAAAAAAATTTTACCAGCTGTGTCCAGAAAAATACAGACACACAGAGGAAAATCCAATAAATGCAACAAATTATTAATTCAGTCCTTCCATCTGTGGATAATGGTGTTTCTGGTTGGGTTTTTTTCTGACGGTGTGAGGTGGCAAGAGAAGGTATTTTCAGCTGTGAATTTCTGACCCAGACAATTAATATTTGTCTTAGGAAGTGGTGGGAAGAGGCTCGTGCCTGCTGCCCAGCACAGGCACTGACACAGCAATGCTGTGATACACAGTCCATGCATCCACCCAAGTGCCGCCATGCTGGTGAGGGAAAGCACCCTGTGGCCCCATGTTGTGACCAGAAGCAGGTTTGATCCATGTGGTATTGTTAGAAAAGTGTATTTGGTTTGCTGCCTAGCTCCCACTCCAGTGATAACATGTGAGGACCGCTTGATGAGCACACCTTGGCAATGCTTTGACACTGCATAACAACCATTTTCCTGTTTCATGACCTCGTATTTTCCACCCAGGACTCCTTGCAAACAAGCAATCCACCATAACTACTTTTTTGTGCTGGTTCCCAGTTTTGCTACATGGCATACGTAAACTTGGTATTTTCAATACTGTTACCTAGGTAATCTCAGCTGATAGGACTACCAGGCTTTGCAAGGCTCTGCTCCCCAAAATGTCCCCAGCAACTGCCTGTTCATTTTGGCCACTTCTCGCACAACTCCCTCTTAACCAAGCTGTGAGATCAAGCTGACCGTTGTGGTGCTTTCACGCTGCTATCTATTGCGGCCAGCAGCTTCTGATGTCACCTCCAGTTTCCTGTGCTCTGTTTGCCTAGCTGAACCTGCCTACCAGGCCTCAGCTGGGTCACCTGCCTGGTAGTGGCCCCTTGATCCCCACCACTGCCCTTGGCCAGGGGATTTGTATCAGCTTAGCCACTGAACCAGGACGGACATTCCTGTGGAACTGACTGCCATCTGCACAGAGGCTGACTGTTGGGTGCCTGCCTCCGCCTTTTTTTTTTTTTTCTATTCTAAGTTGGGTTCTGTCAAAATACATGCCGTACACTCAAACCTAAATTCGTAAGCAATTTGAAGTGCTCTGTAGCTGTAACAAACTCTCATAACTACTTAGCAAGCCACCAATTTTTGTGCCAGCTTTTGCTCCAACCATTTTCTGATACAGCTAACTGGAAACTTTTTGACCAAAGCTTTTGGTCAAAAAAATACAGATTTCCTTCATAAATGCAGTAAAACCACTCAATTTCTTTCCCGATTGCCTGTTCGTACTAATGTTTTGGGATTTAATATGGCCCTTGTGCAGAAAATGATGATTGATGGTATAAGAAACCTTCCCTTGTGCAAATCCCAGGACGGGTAGAGCCAAGCCCCATCACCCTCCTTTGCCGTGAAGCAAACTAACAGCTAGATGCCAGCGTGGCAAAGGCTTGCAGGATCATCTTCCCCCAGGCTAGCAAATGCTCTCCTCTCCTAGTCCTACAACACAGAGCCTATTCCTGGCAGCCTGCATGTCTGGGTGACTCAGGCCAGATGCCTGGATGAGAGAGAAAAGGTCAAATTCTTCTCAGCTTCATACAAGTAGGAGAAGAATACTCCAAATTGGAGTGTAGTGGCTGCAGCTGCCACCTAGGTGCCGAAGGCTGAGTGATGGGCAGCTGCCATGCAAGAGGCAGCACCAGCCCCCCCCTCAAACCCGGCTTTTGTGCACAGCTGCCTCCTGGCCTGCAGCTGCATTACTTCAGCCCTGCCGGGGAGGAGGGAGGCAGAGCACATCACATCATCTCCTCTGAGACCCAGGCACTGGGTGGCTTCTTTTTCCACTCCATTAGCTAGCTCAGCTGTGGCACAGATGGGGAGTCTGCAGCCTGTGCCCCTGCACTGGCTCCCAGGGCCTCAGAGGTGCCTGAAACAGATGGGACAAAACCCTGCCAGGGCCAAAAGGTGCTTGGCATCACAGCCCTGCCTGGGGAAGAGGGGTGAAGCCCTCCAGGACATCACCCTGCCCCACTGGGCAGCTGCGGTCTATGGCATGTGTCAGCCATAAACAGTTGGGCACAGGGCTGCATCACCATCACAGGGACATGCTGCTCCCATGGGTGCCGGGCTCAGTGCTGGCACATGAGGCAGAGGTGGATGAGGTGGTGCTTGCGGGCCCATGCAGGGATGTCTTTGGGACCTGTGCTATTCATTTTGAGGGATGGAAAGGCAGGTTTCCATTTCTCTGCTCTCAAGAGGACAGAAATGACTGGACTGGAGGGCTGCTGAGCAAGGCAGGAGGCAGATCCTGTGCTGCTCTTGGGATGCGTGGGTGAAGAGAGCTTGTGGTGCTGGGGAGATGGCAGGAGGCTTGGGATGGGGACAGGGCAAGTTGTAGGTAAAGAGCAGGATGGGATGTCTTCTGAGATACAGGCTTCACCTGGGCTGACACACCCAGGTGAAGGAGGAGGGGCAGTGCAGTCTCCTGCAGTGTGGCACAAGTGGAAAGCAGAAGCAGCACTGCTCTCCTAAGTAGAGAGCTGGAGGTGGTGAGAAAGAGAGGATTCAGGATAGGAGGTGCAGCATGAGTGCTGTGTGCTGCAGCCCTGCTGGGAGGAGCGTGGGGAGACGCTGCTGGATGGAGCCTCCAGGTGAGCTGGAAGAGTCCAGCAGGTGCTGCCACCCCTGTCTTACTGCCAAACAGGGAGAGCTCCAGGCCGGGGTGCATCATACTTTGTGCCTGGACTTACCTTTATCCTGTCAGAAATGGGTTGCAGGTTTTTTTAATGCTGAAGAGCTGGAAGGCTGAGGTCACCTTGTGCTGGCAAGGAGCATGGCTCCAGCAGTGGGCTGGGAGGCCAATGGGGAACAAGGCAGAGGGCTATGCCTTCTCCTCAGCCTCAAAGTGCTGCTGTGTCTGGGTGTGGCACACTTATGTCAGTGACCTCATGGTGATGCACTTCTACCACCAGGACTGTCCAAAGCCTTTAATAACTGCAAAGCATCTGGAACGACCTTGTCTTCCACCTAACAAGCAGCTTTGTTTTCCAGTGCAGGGAAAGTGCATTAAGTGTTTGGAGAGTCTGGTCCTTGCTCCAGACTGTTCCACAAAGCTGCTCGTTGATTTTGGTGGGTTAAAACACCCAAAGTTTTCAGCTGCTACTGAACAAAATGCAAATACACTGGAACTACAGAAACCAACATCCTCTTTCTCCGGTCAGCTACTTGTGTAGCCAGCTCCTGTAACTGGGTCCAGGAGATTTGGGGATATTTTCTGGAAGTGCAGCTTCTGACGGGGAAAACCCACATTTATTAAAAAGGACAACTTGCAGAGTTCCTGGTTAGAGAAATCCTAACACTGTGACTGTGTGGTCAGAAACCTGATGATGCAAGAGAACTTCCAGTGAACTGTGAAAACAATAAAACCGGAGAATCAGTTTTGAATGTTCAGATGGCGTTCCTCCAAAGACATCTGTGCTCTTTTGCTTTTGAAGTCAGGCTGCAAAGGAAAGCCCCAGGGCTGGAAAAGGCGCTTGGGTGGGGGTTTCTTGCAGCAACTGCGAGCCACTCTGAAGGGATTCAGGAGCGGAGCAGAGCAGAGCACGGCACGTCCTGAGCCCGCGGGCTTTGGACGCGTCCTTCCCCAGCGCCGTCGCTGCGGGCACGCCGTCTGGGCTGTGTTTTTCACTCTGCTGCTTCGCTAATCCTGAAATAATTCCTCTTTTTTAAAAAAAAATCTTTTAGAGGACC
>VZZY01011394.1:130248-194445 GCA_013400335.1 Eurystomus gularis
TTTTTCTTTTTTCTTTTTCTTATTTTTCTTTTTTCTTTTTTCTTTTTCTTTTCTCTCTTTTTCTTTTTCTTTTTTCTTTTTCTTATTTTTCTTTTTTCTTTTTTCTCTTTATCTTTTTCTTTTTCTTATTTTTCTTTTTTCTTTTTTTTTCTCTTTATCTTTTTCTTTTTTCTTTTTCTTATTTTTCTTTTTTTCTTTTTTCTTTTTCTTTTCCTTTTTCTTTTCCTTTTTCTTCACTCGTTCTGTAATGGAAAACAGCTTGGAGCCCACTTCTGCACTCATTCCCCAGAGACACCAGCTGCAATAGGGAGCCTGCACTGGGACCTCCCACGCCAGGGCTGGGACCCCCAGCCTGCATCCTGTGCGCTTGGGTTTTGCTTCTGTCTTTACGTAACTTGCCCATGTAACAAGTCAGCACTGTAGCAGCACTTATAAGCTCTCTTACATCATACCAAATTCTCAAATTAAATGAGGTGGTGTGAAAAAGCCAGCACCCTTGGCTGAGTAGTAGCGTTGTGCTTTCTGGGGAAGAGTGGAGTTGAGATGAATTCACCAAAGGTGTAAGGTTTTTTAATGTTGAGCTTTCACAGGAACACTCCTGTGCAGTTGTGGTGTTGCTTTCATCCTCGCTACTGGGGATTGGAGCTACGGTTCTGAATAGGAACATACACATAGACTTGTAATGGGCTTGAACTTTACACAGACTCACTGAAGATGTTAACTTCCCACGTAGACGCAGTATTTCCATGCCATAAACAACAATTAGCTGGTTCCCACAGGGTGCCAGTTAGTACATTGTCAGACAGAGCGCATCTATGTGTAACTGAAGTGATTTGGGTATGTAATAGGCAACTGCAGATACTCCTGCTTTTTCAGCTTCAGTCATGCTTTAATTCTGTCTGTGTGTAGGGCCATTAAAACCAAGAGAGAAAATAAAATGCAGTATTTCTAATTAAAGTGGTGGTTGCACACCCAGTATTTGAAGCAATTGTAATAGGCTACTGAGAACCATCTAAGCCTTTCTGGTTTAGCTAGTAGAAAGAAACTTCTTTCTCCTCCAAATGTTTTTTCATCAGTCAAATCCATAGTTGATGTGTTTCAGCAGATGTTACCAGTTCAGTGCTAACTGTGAATCTGACCTAGCTCTTGATTTACGCAGACTGAGTTTGGCTATAGAGAAGTTGGTTTTGGCGTATGTCTTTGGTGGGAGAGAGGGTGAGGTTAAAACACATAGGAGTCGCTGTGCGGTTGTTCCCCTTCAGTTACAGCCTTGGTTCACTGCAGAAAAAAGTATTTAAAAATCCTTTGTGGTAGTGTTGATGTTAAAAACAATTCCAAGAAACTTATGTGCTACGCTCTTTAAAACTCGATACAACAAAAAAGTTACACTTCTTGATACATAAGGAAAATTCTTGCTCAATTTACCCATGTGAAAAGGGTCCTCTTGTGCTTCTGGTGCTTGAGCAGGTGATCTGATTTCTCTTGTCACTTCTATGCCATCAAATGGAGAAGGAAAAGAACAGTGGAGGATCCTAATGAGCAAGCTAGAGTTTTGGGTTTTTTTTCAGCAAGAATTTCTTTGCTGTTGTCAAGCTGCACAGCTGAAAGACCTGGGTGTTGTTCAGAGCATTTCCTCTCCCTGCCTCCACCCCAAAATGGTCCTTTTCATTCTTGCCCATCTTAGCAGGAAAGTTTTGCATTTGTTTTTGTAGCTTTGATTCAAGCTATGGTTTGGGGTTTGATTCCTGGTGGGATGAATAGGCAGTCTTGTCTGAGGGAGTACCATGGACCAGTGCCATGGAGCATCTCTGCAGAGGAGCGGTTGTCTCCATGTGCATGCTCAGAGACAAGTGCTGGGAGCCTCAGCTGGCAGGGCTGGCAGTTGAAGCAGCACAAGTCACACCCTTCACATGGCCACTAGTGCAGAGGAAGGGTGCTGTGGTTGTGGCTGGCAAACGGTTCTTGTGCATGCAGCAGGGTTGATCACTTGAAACCATCCCTGCTCTGCAGAGAGAAGGGCTAGCAAACCTGGTTGCTGGGGTGTTTTTTTCTGAGGTGCTGCATGTGTTCCTCTTTGAAGTTCCTCTGTTAGTTGCATGGATCTTGAGAGAGAGCAAGAGCCTTGGGTACTGCTGTGTTCTGGTTTGAAAAGAATTTAAAGGTAGTACGATATAGTGTCTTAGGGAAGGGAGCCCAAGGAGGGGAGGGAGGGGCTAGTGTCTGGAGAGTAGGATTAGGTGCATCCCCAGGGTACCAGAGAGCCATCTGCCAACCTGCTGTGCTCCGGCTGAGGCTGAGCAAATCTGTAAACTGCTGCCAAAACTCGAAGGTCGGGGCAGTTAGCCACTAGCCAGAGTATCCTGCCCCATGTCAGCTCTATGATGTGGGCTCTGGGGATCCCTAGGGTTCAACAGCTAGTAGAGTTGGTCTGAGGTTTACGGGCTTGGCCAGAAGAGGTGGGAGCAGCATCCCTGGGCTCAGACATGTGCCACCCATTCTCCCTGAAGGGACCTTTCCCCCCACATGGTTCCTAATGGAAAGCTGGCTTGTGGAGAAGCAGGGATTTCACAGTCTGTCTCTACCACCTAGACCCACTCTGTGGCCTGGAAGTTCATTGCATCCTGGTGGGCTGTAAAACTGTGTGTGGGTCCTGTCCTTTGAAAGTTTGGCTGAACTCTCTCTGATAGAGAGCTCCTTTGGATCTTCACCATGCAAAGAAGTGGGGTTGCAGGTGGGACAAATTTAGGTCTCGAGAAATTTGTGCCTTAAACATCTGAATCTTTTTCTGAAGGGATTCCTGTCTTCTGGCACCCATGGTGAGAGAGGCAATTTCCAGTCCTTTTTTCCCATTTGCACTGAGATGAAGTTGGGGGTGGGTAGAAATTGTATGCTTCCATGAGATGAAAAAGCTATTTCAGAACAGCTCTAAGTGTGTACCTGACGCTTTCAGTCTGGACATAAGTGCCCCGTTCTTCTGAGGATTGGCACTGTTTGAAGTATGCTTCTGCAGTATGTTTCCAGGTGCTTTTTCTGAGCTCAGCCCCTTCTTGCTCTGTTAAGCTGTGAAGCTAGCTCCTGTTGGAGACCACAGGCTCCTGAGATGCTAATGTATCCAAGTACTTATTCCCTGCATTATAAAGATGAGCAAGGCGGGCTGTGGATGGGGCTTAAAAGCAGGATGGTGTGCAAGCCAGATTGCTACAGGGTTAATTCAGGAGTCAGAGGAGCTCAGGTATTATCTGGCCCTTGAAGCTTGAATTGCTCCTGAATTGACTGTACTTCCTGGATGCTGTGAGCAAACAAACCTGCAGGGGTAATGGATTGAGCTGGGAGCCCTGCATTTCCACCTCCATGGAGAGCCTCAGCCACCAGCTCTGGCTGTGGGAAGTGCGTGGCTTTACCGTGGCTTGCTTTGCTAGGTGTACGAAAAGATTTTCAGTGCTGCAACTGCTGGGCTAAGGACACCAGGCTGGGACAGATTTTGTGGATGGGCTGCCAACGCACAAGCGCACTGGTCATTGTCATGCTTGCTGAGGGCTTCACAGTGCAGCCATAGCAATTTTCTTTGACATCTCATGAAAGGACTGAACAAGAAGGCATCGTCTTGAGTCTGTGATACAGTAGTTTGGGAGCAGTAAGAAAACAACTCAAATGGCACAGTGCAAGCCTCTGATTTTTCAGAAGGGGCTTGCTTTCTCTTCTTAGCCTGAAATGGCATGGTGGAAGAGGTGGCTTTTCTCCATAGTGGACTCATTATTCTACAACAGTTTTCAAACAGGAAGTGTCACTGGGGTAATAACTGCATCTCCCAGTCTGAACAAATGCCAAATGTGATGGCAAGATGCACTTAAGCCTGGGATATGGCTGCATTTCAGCATTAAGGGAGGAACCCGTACTAGAAAAACTGTTTTCTCAAAATAAAATAAATTCTAGCACCAGCAGGTTCTGGTTTTCATCAGCTTTCTCATCTGTGGACTTGCTGTGGCCTAACAAGGAAAAAAAAAGGTATTTACTTCTTCACCAGTGGGACACTTGTGCCAACTGGCCTATGTTGTGCTACTTGTGGGGGATGTACCATGCCTTCCTGACACGGCTGAAGCTGCCTGGTGACTCCCGACTGTCTGTGGGGCTACAGCTGCCCGAGGATGCTGGTGCTGGCACTCCTTAACTCACAAACAGTCTTTTCTTGCAAGAACATCTTTTCAGTCCCCCAGTGTTTGCATAGCAGGAGGCTTACTTGACATTTGTTGATGTGACTTCTAGCTTCTGCCTCAGTTGTGCCAGGGACAAGATGGCTCACATCAAACTTCAGTCAAATTTCTGATCTGAAAAACTTCTGTTAAAGGCTCAGAAAGAACAATTTAGGTGAAAGCTTGAAATTAATTTAAATATGTGATATGAAATACTCATGCAGGGTCAATGAGCTGTATCTAAGTTAGGGGGAGATACATGCTCTGTTGCTGGCCATTCTGCTTGCTCTGCAGTTTGCCCTTGCCACAGAGGAAACACATTTTTACACCTTTGCAAATGTGAATTCTTCCAGCTGCTCTTGTGTAGAGTGGTTTGGGTTTTCAGTGTGGGGTTTGGGTTTTTTTACTGTTCACTGAAATTGAGGTGCAAAGAATATTTTATTCACTTCGGGATAGTATCTTTTAACCATGTTTGTGATACTGATTTGAAAAAGGAAAATGAACTCTCCCCATATCTTGTTCTTCTTTATTTCCATGCATAAAACCAGCACTTATTTAGCTGGACATAGAGAATGTACAGCACTAGGGAAAGGATGCACCCTGCAATTTAACAAGGCTCAGCAGATACTGGCTTAGGTTTTGGAAAGAATTTGGTTGCTTAAAGGTACAGAGGTAACTTCTGGTGGGCTTGTAAGGCACTTAGGCATATACAAATTTTAGCTTCCGTGGAGCTGAAATCCGTGTGGGGCAGACCTGTAGCCTGTCTAAACATTGTTCTGCCATCTGAGATACCTAAAGATGATGGAAGTGCACTACTTGCTAGAAAGAAGCAGTCAGTTTACTAAATGTACTCAGAACAGACTTAACAACAACAAAAAGATGTCTAGTACATGCCCCATTGCATTCTCTGAATAAAAGATGCTTTCTTTGTAGAGTTTTTCTTAAATCAGCCCCCATCCCAATGCTGTTTCACATAACTCACAAAAAATACTTGCATTGTGGCTTTATTAAAAGTTGTGTATCTTTTTTACTGCCTCTATATTTTATATCTAACATGGTGGTTCATGCAGCGATCTGAAGCCTACCTCTAAATTGCTTTGATTCTTGCACATACCTTAGAAATGATGCATAGACATCCAGAGATCCATCCAGCACATATCAAAAATAACTGACTTGGCAAATACGAAATGAAGAATGACCTTTAATGATAAAGTGTAATCATACAGACTATGAATTAATATGCTGTTCACATTCATGCAGTTACGGCTCAGACAGTGTCAGCCTTTGCATAATAAAAAACATTTAATTCAGTATAACAGCTGCCTGCTTCCTAACAACTTTAACCAAACAGTAAAGCAAAAATTTATTCAAGGGGACCAGACTGAAGAAAAAAATTACCTACAACTCCTTGATACTGCTGCTAAGGCATCCCCTTTTTTGTCACAGTTCCCATGCCTTTTTCTAAGCAGTGACTCTTTTGCCTGGTTTCTGAATTAAGCTTCTCATCAGACACTGAATTTTTGTGAAGTGTGCCTTTGAGCTGAGAGAGCAGCTCCGATGGTACCTGAGTCCTCTCAGTTTTGCTCTCTTCAGCCTGACCGATTCCTGTGAGGCTGCTCCTGGTAAACACATCCTGCAGCACTGGGAGCAGCACAGGAAGCCTGCAGTGCCCTGGTACCTTTTTGTGAATCCCTGAGGTGAAGGTGTGGGGTGTGTTACAGTGAGGACTGAGGAGTGGAGCTGGCTGGACGGTACTGAGCCTGAGGTCTGCCGAGTCCAGGGCAAAGCCTGCTGAGCAGGTAAGAGTGGCTGGCTGCACTGCTTTGGACCCAAGGTCAGTTTAGGCCAGGAGCATGTATGTGGTTGTGGATGTCAGCAGATGCCTGGGAAGAGTTCAGCTTGCTGCCTCATTAGAAGAATGTGAGTTCTATGTATGTTGTGGATTTGTATTGTGTGATCTTGTTCACCCTCCTTTTCAGCTCCCATAGCATTTTGGTTTCCGTGACAAACTTTTGCAGGAATGTCTGTGGTTTTGACTGCAAACTGTGTGGGGAACCGTCTCCTGTTTGTGTGATGCTGACTCCTAATACTTTCTTTTGACGTCCTCTGGCTGTTGTATTAAAAGAGGTTGTGAATGACTGATTCTCTTTGCCTTTTTTCAGACCGCTTATGACAGCCTGCATCTCTGCCATGTGTCTCTCCCCAGCCTCCTCCCTTCAGCTGAAAAGTCCTAGCTGTCTTGGTTATCTCCTTGTATAATCCAAACTTCTCTGCTGGACAATGGCTGTAGGCAATGCCCTCACACAAGGCCTTTCCTTCCTCCCCCACCTTTCTACACATCTCACAGCCATGCTTGATTGTTAGGAATCAGTTTAAAAACCAGGCTGAGATTTATTCTCTTCCAAAATATTTTATAACTTTTGCTCTTGGCACCTCCAGCTGAAATTTAGCCATGCAAAACTCCTGTTAAGTCTTAATTTATTTTACAAGGGCTTTAATTTAAGAACTGCAAACATGCATGTGGTGGGGTGCGTGAGAGAAAAACACAAACATGGTGTATGAGGTCACCTAGAAGTAAAAACTACAAACCTTGTTAATTGTCTTTTTGTGAGCACCAGTGCTCTCTCTGCTCTCTCTGTGCTGTTGGTGCACTAGCTTTCACCAGCTAGGAAGTTTATTTTAACTCCAGCCTTCTGCATTTCACCCTGTTACTTAGTAAAGTGACTTGAGAAACATTCAACAGAAATGGTCTCTTCAGAACAATTAGTATGACCTGTCAAAAGCAGTGAGGCTTGCTAAGCTCACACAGACACAGGAATAACAGTGTGTAAAAAGCAAGGGCTAGCCACTAGTTATGCCAGGCTGTTGTCTGTCCATGACAGCTCTCAGTGCGTGATTCCGTAAAGACTTGACCATAGTGTTGCAGCTTGACTCACATGTTCCTTGTGCTCTGCTGGGAACATGCTGGAGAAGGTTGTAAATCTGTGGAAAGCTTCTATCCATCATTCCTGCCCTTATTTTAAATTATTTTTGTTGTTGTTGCAGCTGGCTCCATTACAGTACTGTATTTCTGTCCATCTCTGGGGAAACTCCTGGGGTGCAGAAGACAAGACGAAAGTAAATGTTTAAACTCCTCCTGAGAGCATAAACTCCCTGTATCAGGGTATATGATAGGCCTCAGAGGCATTTGGCTTTTTTGCTGCTAGAGATGTTGGCGAAGGAATGTGAATGGAAGGAGCAGAGCATGGGATCAGAAGTGGTCCAGGTGTGGCTGTCAAGTCCTCCATAGTTGGCTGAGCTTTACAGACATCCTGCAGAGGCTTTCTCCTGCTCCCTTGCTCTATTGTGGCTGCTGCAGCAGCGTTGCCTCTCTAGCCGCTGTGGAACCACCAGAAACCACTGTGCTGCTGGTGCAGGGGCTGCTGCCCACCCGCAGGGAGCAGGCACCCATCAGCTGCGTGGCTGAGAGGGACAGTGGTCACCTCTGGGAAGAGGAGCTGTGCACACACTAAAGTGTGCAAAACTGGGCTCCCCTGAGGCTGCCTCATGGTATGGCTTAGCTGTGGGGATGCCTGTCCCAGCTAGCCAGTTCCATCCAGGTTTTCCAGTAAGCCTAGAAGAACTGGAATAGCATTTCTTTCTAGGGATAGAGTGGCTGGGTTTTAATAAGAAAGCTTGCAGGGCTCCCCTTGAGGAGGCTTTGACTTCTCTGTCCCAGCTCACAGCCCATCATGAAAGGTCCCTAGACCCCTTCCTGCTGTTTCCTTTAGTGTGACTGGTCTCCTGCTGTCCAACATTTCAGCTGAATCTTGCAACCTCAGAAGGCTAAAGCCTGGGCACCCATCCTATTCTGTCTGTCTAACAGCATCTCTCCTCTCAGGGGGTCTGAGAAACTCCATACTGACATTTGCCAGTTAATTATCTGGTCCTTTGAACACTTCCTCCTTATTAGACATTTTCAAAGAAAACACATGACAAGTGCAAATGCTTCAGGAGGCATGGGTTCACGCAGGTTTTTTGTGCTCAGACTGACCCATTTTTTTGTGCCAGCAGCTGTGGACAATGTCATCTCTTTCCACTGAGACCCACAGAGATGGATCCCAGCTTTCCTGTTGGATCAGCTGCAAATGGTGGTGAGAGAACAAGACTTGTTATACCTCGGTTCATGCTTCCTGAGATGTAGGTATTTAAAAAAAAAAAAAAAGCCTGAAGAAAAGTCTGTCCCAAAAAAAGGCCCAACCAGAACTTCAGTTAAATTCAAAAGAGGATGCTCTGGTGCTTTCCTTCTGTAGAAAAAGGAGAAGCATTTTCTTCAGGCTTGGATGACTTACCATGCCTATCTAAAAACCACAGGGATTTCTGGGGGGCAGTTTGAGGGTAGCTCATGACTGGAGTCAAAATTCATCCAGAGAGACATTGTGCTTGAGGAAAGGCAGCAGCCAGTGCTTATCAGGGGTTTGCCTAAAGCCACCTCTCAGGGGTGAATTGTGGCAAATTTTCTCCTTGCAGCTACTGACCCAAGGGCTGGAGCACCTTTGCTACGAGGACAGGCTGCGGGAGCTGGGGTTGTTCAGTCTTGAAAAGAGAAGACTTCGGGGGGACCTAATAGCTGCCTTCCAATACCTGAAGGGAACCTACAGGAAGGCTGGGGAGGGACTTTTTACAAGAGTGTCCACTGATAGGACAAGGGGTAATGGGTTTAAGTTGAAGGAGAATAGATTTAGATTAGATCTTAGGAAGAAATTCTTCAGTACGAGGGTGGCAAGACTTTGGAATAAATTGCCCAGAGATGTTGTGGCTGCCCCCTCCCTGGAGGTGTTCAAGGCCAGGTTGGACAGAGCCTTGAGCAGCCTGATCTAGTTGAGAGGCGTCCCTGCCCATGACAGGGAGGCTGGATTAAATATCTCTAAGGTCCCTTCCAACTTAGGCCATTCTATGATTCTATGATTCTATGACCCTCTCCTCCAAGTCGCACATTCAGACACCAGAGTAGTGTAGAGGTAGTGTGTATGCTTCATGCTGGGGTGACCTACCTGCCCATGGCAGGTCCCGCTGAAGGAGCAGGATCCCTGATGTCTTAGCATCCTACTGCTGTTCAGTTTAGTGCTGAGACATGGATTCAGCAGTTTCACTTCCCTGAAATGACCATGAGCACTGGGCACCTCCTAAACAATCTCTGCTCTCTGAGCAAGGGACAAAAGCCCAGAGAAGTGGGACCTCTGTTGACCCATGCCAGTGCCCTCTGCAAGGTCAACAGAAACTGGTTCAGTGTGTTGGCAGGAGGTCTGAGAGGTGAGGGCTGCTATGTCCAAGCTAACGCAGCCTCACGAATATTGCACAGAATTCATCAGAGAGGTAAATGCAGCCTCCCTAGCTCTCAACCAAGAACTCTGACCCAGAGAAGTAAGCTCGATCAGATGTGTTCGAACAGGCAGAAAGTGCTGCAAGAGTGTTGAACAAATGGTCAGGAACTTGCTGCCACTCTGCCCAGAGCATAACTGGATTGAAGAACAGTGTGTATGTAGCTCATAAGAAATGTATGTACAGCTGGGCTGATTTAAGGGGATTGATGCTCTGAGTGAACGTCACCCTGTCCAGCAGTGACAAACACCAGATGCAGCAAAGGGGGTGGTTAAAGCCCTCTAAGGGAAGCAGTTATGAAAGGAGCTGACCCGGATGCAGATTTCTTTGCTCTTGAGCTGAGGGAGAAAGCTTAAGCAGGAGTTTTATCCCTTCCCGTCTTGCTTGCATTTAATCCTTGCTAATGCAGCTTGGAAAGCGCCATGAACATTTGTCCAAGCTGCCTCTGGGCTCCTGGTTTTGGGGCATGATGACAAGGCTTGGATGAGTGGCAGATTGAAAGAAGAAAAGTACATGTTCTCTCTCAATTTTCTGGTTTTCTGTTTGTTTGTTTTTTTCCTGTCTCTAAGGAATGACAATTGTAAAGCAATAGTCTTAAGAGCCAGCTCTGACCTCATAGCATCCTTATGCTCTCCCTCCCTTATATTCTCTTTTTGGTATCTCTTGTTTGGATGAAATATCATAAAACTTACCCTTAAGCCTGGTCTGGAGGCTCTGAACTGCTTTACTGTTACACATCCTTATAGAGCTGTGACAACCTAAATAGATGTTAGGTTCAGCTGTTCTCATGCACAAGCCATATCTGTAATTCTCATCAGTGGTGCTGATCACTTCTGAAAATCCAGTTATCCCTTTCAGTCCGTGAAACAAACGTCTCCCTGTCTCTGCTTAGGCACTTAACTCTGAAAAGTGCTGCCCGGTACACTGAAAACATGAATTTAACCATTAATTTCTGCCTGTTACTGGATGATGCAGAGGGTGCTGTGAACTGGACTCTTCTTCATTGCTTTACAGTATGGTATTGGCAAAAAGAGACCCTTGAAAAATGTGTTTGCTGGCAGGGAAGCTCAGTGCAGCAGATGTCTGTGAAGCCTCAAAGAGCAGGGCTGAGGGATGGAGGTGCTGTGTCCCAGAGGTGTGTAGATCAGAAATTCCTGACTAGTCAGGAACTGGACTGCTCTATCCATTTTATTTTCTGTTTCATTCATCTGTTAGTGGGCGTTGGCACCAGCTAGTTGTTTAGCTATCCCATCTCTCTGCATCCATCTGGGTAGGCGGAATTTTTGTCTAGCTCTGTCAACTACTCGTGCCCAGGCTATTGCAGACCGAGAGCCTCCTCATGTGTGTTCTGGGTCCGGCTGTTCCTTTTCTAGCCTTTCCTGAGAATGAATGCAGCCCTGTAGAAGCAGGGGAGACATGGAGGCTTCTTCCAAGTTTGTTTCCTCATGCTTATAATAGTCACCTTTATGCTAGAAAGCCCTTCTGTTTCACCACATTTTTCCTTAAAGTATTTGGTAGGCTGGTGTTAGCAGGTTCATCTAAGTACTCACTGGAGCCGTAGTGTTGAATAGTTGGACCAATGAATGGTAAATAAAAATATCCAAGACCCCTGCATAAGATCTACTGCCCACTTATTACAGAGGTGCCTTGGGCTAAATCCTGCAGAACTGGTGCAGTGCAAAAAGTTGGGAGAAGAGATGGGGTAAAAGGCCAGGAAAACCTGGAGCAAAACAGTTCTAGGGCATGGGGCAACATATTTATTTGTCAGTATGCTCTTGGAAGAAAATGTAATTGTTGGAGATCTGGCCTTAGAGGAATGTATGGATCTGATTCCATCCGTCTCTGGTTAAAGAGCCTTGACCTGTGAATTATGTGTCTTCTGTACTTCGAATTTCTGTTTCTAGCTGACGCTTACCCTAAGGTATTTGGTAGAAGTGCATAGAAGTTATTGTTGTCCTAGAGGGCTGAATGTTCCATCTGGCTTCTTTTCAAAGAGTATTTTTGTAAGCGATGGCCTTTGCCAATGTGAGCCATGCAACGACTTGCTATGCTGTAACAATTTACTGCCTCAAACATAGGGTATGAATATATAGGTCACTGAAGAATTTATAGAGTTAATAATTTATTTCACCTGTCACTTCAGAGAGAATTATGGGCGACATCTTGCCCGGCTGGGAAGAAACTAAATGCTGACCACAGAGAGTTTCTGCACTATGGTTTATTGCTGATGTGTGCTTTATCTTGGAGATTTGATTTGTCCCCACCTGCTCAGAAAACTAATTTTAATCTTAGTTCTGCAGCCTCTCTCTCCTCTGAGAAACTGGATCTTTACTGTGTCAAACTGCTTCTTACAAGTAGGAAGCAGTAGGAAGGTGCTGGTGGCACAAGGCCTGGGTAACACCAGGGTGCTTGATCCATCTCTCCATCTGTCCGCCAAGGTGCTCCCCTCCTAGCCGGGTGGACCACCATGTGCCTCCCTACCTCCTGGCCATGGAAGCAGGTTTAACTTGTGTGGTATGGTCATAAAACCAGGTTGGGCACTTGTTCTGATCTACATGGTGGTGGTCAGGCATGGCTCTCAACCAGGACCCTCAGATAGCACTTGCCACATGTTTGCATACCTTATTATCTTTTTTTTCCACTTTTGATCACCCTTCTTGTAGCCCTTGCTTCTCTCTTTCTCTTCCCCAGTTTCCTCCCAGAGAAACAGCCTGCCCCATTTATGGTTTTCCCATGGGTCCCAGTTTTGTGACATCCGTAGTCAAATTTTCAATTTCTGATACTATTCCCTAGGCATTTTTAACCCTAACTGGTATTACTGAGATGGTTCACTAGTGCTGCTAGCCTTACAATGCAGAAATCCAACTAAAGATGTGAAGGATTGAGTGCTCTAACATCACTGCTTAATACTGAAATGCTTGGGTTTGAAGACAGAGGTGAGCTCTTCAGAAGCACTCTGAGTTGGCTTATGTCTGCTCGGGCTGCTTGGTGGTGATAGAGTTAAACACTTTGAAAATCCTACCTGACAGCCTACCTGAGGGGGTTTCATGTTCCTGCTGTTGTTTTTTCACAAAAAGGTAGATAAGCTCTTTTGTATTTTGACTCTGCAGGCAGAAGCACTTGTGTCGGATAATGATGTATCAGCTCACAGTCAGACTGTTGCCAAGGCCAAATATGAATATTTTTTTGGCTTGGAGGAAGAGAAGCCTTCAGAAATGGGTAAGTGCTTTTTATCACTGTTGTGTGCATAAAAATAAACAAAGTCTCATAAGCCTCTCAGGAAAGCTTTGCAGAAGCTGTTCCCTCATGACTCCATGAGAGCTCACTCACTGCGCTACACTGCCCTTCAGTGTACCACAGTGCAAGTACTAGACCAAAGGAGCCTGTTTGTTTGGCCCCAGAAAATGACAGCAGTTCCCTGTTTTACACCCTTGACTTTCTGCTTGGCTCACCTGGGCCACCTTGATGTGACAGCGGGAACTTGTGTGCCAGAGATATGTTGAGGGAGTCCCAGCACTTCTCTGCAGCAGAGTGCTGTCAGTCACTCATTCTGCAATTGCACAAGCTGAAACAAGGCCATCTCTGCCTTGAGGTCCTTCTAGGAATGCCCTCTGTGGTCTGCACTTGGCTCTTCCTATGGCTAGAGGGAGATAAGTTTTTAATTTAGATACTTGAGGTAGTACCTGAACTGCTCTGTCCTCTGTAGTTAGTAATTAAAAAAATACTTGTGCAGTATCTAATGTTATGGCCAAGGATCCACCTAGTTTCTGTTCTTTTCTTGTAAATACACAATGATTTCTACCTTTTCACAACCTGAGCTTAGAAAAAAAGAAATATAATTACTATATCTGTTTCTCTTGCCTCTTTATAATTATCAACCATTCCTGTCCTCTTTACAAAAGTATTTCCTCAGGCTATTCTCTTTGCACCTTGATCCTTTCTAATTGCAAACTTCCTGGAATGTCACTTTTAATTAAAGAAGACTCCCTTTTTGCCAGAGAAGGGCAGCACTTTTCATAGAAACAAGCTGTGTAGGCTCCTCCACTTCAGTAAGGAAAAAAGAAAAAAGAAAACAAAAGCATAACTGAAGACCGGAAAGTAAACAGTTTCTCCCTGGATTTTCTGAAGTTTGGTCTTCCACTTGGGAAATCTTGATTGCAGAGTGGAGGGAAAAAAAAACAACAAGCAAATGGTCTTATTTAGGAATTTTAAAAACTTTTACAAATTGCTACAAAATACCTACTGGATTATTACATGAATCACAATGACCTCATTTCTTGTTTGGAGAGGCACCGTGTGAGAGCACTGTCAGCAAGCATTAGTACATTTCTGGAGATTGGCATTAAATAAAGTATGCTGTGTCTAATAAATCCAAGTGAATCTATTGTTATTACTAGCCAAAACAATTATCAAACATGATGGGTATTCTGAGCTGAGTACTGAGCCCTTACATAAAGAGTGGCAGAGAATAAGCCAGATACACTGGCTTATGTGCGTGCTTTTCTGTATTTTTCCTGTGCTGCTTCTTGACTTGTTTTTGTATCTCCTCTGTTGCTCTATTAATCAGAAACTTTCATTAGGGGCTAACAGTGATATGGGAGAGACTTCAAGGGAGAGTTTCCAAATATTTAATGGTGGTTAACGTAGAACATTTGTGAATTGTACCCAAAAACCGGGCGACATTCTGCCTACCCAGGCTGGCTTCATGCTGTCACAAAACATCTTCCTCCTCCAGGAAGATGTTTGACCGAAATGGATAAATGAGAGTGGTGCTGCCCCTTCTGCTTTTTTTCAAGTGAGTAGGTTTTAACTGCTTATTAACTGGCAATGAATGAGGATGATGCAACTGAGGGGACAGTGGTGCAAACCCAGGGCTTTGTGCACCAAATCCTGGCTTTCTTTGATTTGACATATGTCATGACATATGTTTTGGAAGGAAGCAGCTATGCTTGAAAGTATCTCTGTCCTTCTCTGTGTGAGATGAGGAGGGAAAACACCACCAAAATCCAAGCAAACCTGCTCCTTTTTAAAGTTGCCATTAAAAGAAAGAAGACCTGCTTTTTGTTAGTCAAAATATGAAATATTTCAAGCAAAGGAATGATGGGAACAGGGCCAGAAGAAGTGCTGGGGTTTAAACTTGATCAAGAGAACAGCTTGTCACTGTGGACAGTAAAGCTGAACTTCAATTTATCTAAACCAAAGCAGTTCACTCATGCCATGGCTGGCTTCAGAAACTGAGAACGTAACACATAAGCTGCTGAATGGCTTAATTACTTCTGCCTCTGAGTTAATCTTTTCCTTTTCGACCACAGCCATATTACTGAAGCCCTGCTGGATGCTATTAAGGATATAAATTTTTCAACTGCATACTAAAATTCTTGTATTGGACAAGCCAATTCACAGAGAAGGAAGAATAATTGGGGCAACTAGCAAACACTTCTGTTTGCCTGGATGGGAGATGGCAGACTTTGTTATTAAGCTGCTATGCTGCTTTTTACCTTCCAAGTTGAAGCTTGTGGTCATTTTCACAGGTGAGAGGAGGAAAAAAACCCCTACAGATGCCTGTACAAGAGGTGTTTCCTCTGTTGATATTCAAATGCCAATAAAGTTGCCACATTAAAAGAAATTCCTCCTCATTTCTCTCCTTTGCTGACCTCAGTCTGGTTTTATCTGGGATATTTGTGATCTTTGATGTACTTATGTGCTCTTGTCTTTGTTGTGTGATGCCTCTTGTCTGGCTCCTATCCTCTCTTATCCGCTGCTCATCTTCCTGCCCCGGATGCTGTCATTGCATCGTGGGAGGGCTCGGGGCCACACATCTCCCTGCAGACCCCTGCTTGTGAGGCTGCTCCTCGCTGATGAGGGAGCGGGGAGGATGCACCATGCGCTCCTGTGCTGCCTAGCTGCCTTTCTTGGCGAAACCCCAGCCTTCTGCCTTCCAGCAAAAGAAAATGTTTTTTTTAAATTGAATTTGGTTAGGTTGCACAGGATGTCTTCTCAGCCTTGTTGACATAAAGGGTGCTTGTTGTATATGGAAACATACACTCCTCTGGAACTGGCCATGAAAACAGTGATCTTTATTGAACAGCTTTATGTTTAGGCTTGGGCATGGTATAAAAGTACTGATTTTTACGACATTGCAGTTAATACATTTAAATACCAAAAAGAAAATAATAGAGTCAACAACAAGACTTAGACCTAAAAAGTGGGAAAAAAAGAGGGGACACTACAAAATAATTAAGTAAACATGAAAGACAAGTACCCCATAATTTCTGTTATATGAGAAAATAAATCCAATACAGTTGTTAGGAAGAAAATAGCTTCTTAAGATGCTTAAGTAGTCTTTTCTTTGATGCTTCTAGGAGGAGAAAGCTTTCACCCCTCCTGTGTAGTGGAGGGTTTAATCTCATCCTTTACAAAAAAGCCCTGTACAAATAGTCCCTGGGTTGCTATGCAAATCTAGTCTTTCCCAACAGCTGCTGAGAGAAGCTTGTTTTTGAATTCCTGGTGAAACAAATAGCTTTTGGGAAAGCCTGTCACTTGCTGTTTTGTGTACAGCGAGGTGTCATGAGGCAACTGGGCTCATTTAACAGCTTGCTTCTGCCAAAAGAGATGGTCCCAGCCACACACTGCCGTAGATTGTCTCATGCTGGTTCCTGTACTCATCACTTTTCTTAGTAAGCTCAAACCAGCAAAAACTGAGTAACAGAAAACCCCAAAACAGCACCAAAAAACCAATTATGAAATAAAAAGTTTACTTTTATTTCAAGGTGTGAATCACCTCTTAATCACCTCTGCAGAGTCCAACTACGCCAGAGCTGACACATGAAAGAAAACTAAATGTGTACTTTAACCCATGCAATATATCCATTCCTGAACCTCAATCATGGAAATGATTGCTTTTGCTGTAGAATTTCTTTACTGTGTTTCAGGAGCAAAGGAAGCACACAGTGGCTGGGGTTTTTTTGTACAAGCAAAGCCATTTCGTGGTGCTATCCTCACTTAAACAGGCTTAAGAAATTTACCTCAGTAGCTTTCTGTAAAATGAGTGTCACTAACTTCCTAGTTGTGTTTTGCTCTTCTGCCTTGTTTTCTCTGCGTCACTTCATGCTTCATGCATGCTCAGCTCTGCTTGCATTGTATGGATGCAGCACCACTCTAAAAACTGCCCTTAGACCACAGTCACTCACATGTTGCATGATTCTCATGCTAGCCCAGATTGCTGATTGTAGTCTTGCCTGGTGCTTCAATTACATAACTTTCCATTTCAATCCACCACTCCTTGTCATGTTTTCATCTTTTGCTCTTTCCATCTCCAGGCAGTCCTGAAAGTCTGGGCTCTCTAGTTTGGTAACTTCCTCTGGAGCTCTGCTTTCCTGAAAAGGTGCAAAACTGCATTTTCTGAGATTTGAAGGACTGCTTGATTTTCACATTCTTATTACTTAATTATGGTGGACAGAGCCTGTAAGGATAGGTATACCAGATATGTACTTAAGAGTATGTCCTGCAGCATTTACCAGGGCCACAGGCAACCCAGAAAGCTCAGATCTCTGGTGCCCCCATACACTTAATTAGTCCTGGTATGTGTACTTGACTCTTATAAGCTTTTTTGTTGTTGTTTCTCGTGTCCCACTGCATTTTCTGTAACACTGAAGACCCACAGGAGTTTTTAAATGATAGTGTGTAATGAATATGTTTTCTTGTAGATATCCTTGATGTTTGGTGTTGCTGGTTGGCAGTGATGCAAAAAAAAGGTTAACTCTTTCAATTTAAGTCTCCAGAGGTACTTTTTTAAAAGGTACTTTCCTGGTTGAGTTTGTGCACTCTAAGAAGTGATTACCACGCTGGCACCAGCATGTTGACTGCCTGTGCTGAGTACTTCTCTTTTTCCCAAGCACGGAGTAAACCAGGTAACTTGAACTACTGCTTGGATGCTCTGAGGAGCAGCAAGCTCTTACAGTGCTGTCAGAAGAGCACATCTGACTTTTTATATGGAAAAATAATTGCCAGTGAAGGAGAACAGGTCCCACTGTGCGCTGTGGGAAGAAAGCTGTCTTACTGTCTCTCCCTTTGAATTTCTCAGTCCTGCTTCCTGGGGCTGGGCAAAGCTGGGGCATGCTCCAGAGCTGTCAGGTGTGGTGTGATGGATGTCTGGGTTTCCAGTCCCAGGGAAAGGAAAACTAAAGGGGCAGGAGGCATTATGCTAAGTCCCTTGCACTGCAGGAGTAAATGGATGTCTTGTCACCTGCACTTGAAAGCTGGATAGTTCAAGTTATCATAACCTGCAGCTGCAAGGAGGAGATTACCACATCTTCGACCTGGTAAACAACAGAGTTGTTTGAAGGCCAGGGGTTTAGTACAATCATGAAAACATGGGCTATTTTGTTTATGGATTTTTAAAGGTGCAGAATTAAGCACTCAGAAGTTAGGAGATGCCAGAGTTAAGGCAGTAATTACCTCCCCATCTGTGGGTTGTCAGCTGAATCTAAGAGCTGCACTGACATGAGCACACAAATATCTGGGGCCCTGGTGATGCTGGCAGCCAAAGTCTGGCTGCTTCAGATGCTCTGAGCACACATGGCACAGGCTGAGCCCAGCTGAAGCTGGCAGGGCTCAGAAACACTTTACCAGAGGCAGTCTGGCCCTTCCCTTCCATCGGGCAGACAGAAAACAATGCATCCAGGAGAGACTCAGACAAATGACTTGGCTTGCAATAGGTGGTTACAGTGGGGCAAAGCAGCCTTTTTTGCTTGTCATGGTGGGCTTTGCTTCCCTCCTTGGCTTCAGGCCCATCACCTGGTGAAAGAGGCAGCACACAAACACAAGCCCTCCATTGTGCTGTAGCCTCAATTCATCTCTGAAGGAAAAAATGCATGTTATCCTGCTGCTGGAGATGGTTTGATAATTAACATGGAGGAAGGCACTGAATTAAAATTTTGTGGATAGATGCAGCTCTGGCCTGGTATCACACTGAAAACGTGTGACACAAGCTACAGCAAGTATTTTTCCTGTTTGCAGTTCATTGCTTTAACAAGTGCCTTCTGCTCGTGATCCCCATGTTGTTTATTTAACTGTCTAGCTTCCTGAGGAAGGGAATCTCATGCACTGTATGAGCTTGCTTAAAAATTAGCATGCAATGGCCAGCTGTGCCTTTAGCAGCACACACTCAGAGCCTGGGAGATGCACATGTCCCTCTATGCTCTATTTCTGTTTTAGCTGGGTGCATAACTCAATATCCAGCTCCTGGGGTGCTTTGAGGACTGCTTAGCAAGCGTTCTCTTAGCCTGGCTAATTGACCCCAAACCCTGAAATGCAGTAAAGGACATCGTTTTCTGTGGATGTGCCTAGTTTCTTCAACAGCTGCTGCAAAGAGTTTTTGAGATGTGTGAGTAGTAGTGTGGCGGTTTTTAAGCCATTGTTGCTCGCTCAAAGTCTGGTGATACTTTTTTTTTGTCTGAAGAGATCTTTCTATTTGAAGAACTTTTTTAGGGTTTTAAAGAGATTACTTAAAAAACCAATATTTTAAATATGTAACATTAAGTACAAGTGGATTCAGAGAGACTGCAAAGTCTTTGTAGGTGCTGCAAGTATCAAAGCAGCTGTGGGCTGTCACTGCTCCAGAAATTTGTTGTTTTATCTGAAGGCTCTTCAGGAGCTTTTAAAGTGATTCTTGCTGTCACTCTGTCTATGTACACTTAGAAAATCAGCTGTTAGCTTCTTCCTTTCCAAACTGTAGTCATGGAAAAATAGAAAATTTCAGATTGGTTTTGGATCTGTCTTTTGAATTTTGGGTTTAAAGGCTTGGGTTTAAGGCTTCTCCAAACATAAGTCTTAAACCGAAACTTGAGATTCCTGCTGCCACATCACTCCAGAGGGTGGAGCTTTAAAGAAGAAAAGTGCATTAAATATATTAAGATTCAATCGCACTTTTACAACAGGATAGGCAGTGCAGATATGCCCTTTGTATTCCCTCCTGTTCCTGCTCATGCTAGCAGCTGCTTCGCCCTACCCTTTTGCTTTCCAGGGTACTGACTCTTGGGACCAAGCTATCTCACTGACCATCTGTGGCCCATACAGCAATTTGTAGCAGATAATCCTCCATGCTAAACTTTCCTAGCATGTGCTGCATGTTAGTTTTGGACTTTGTCCTCTTCTGAGCTCACTGTAGGCCTATGAGCTGCTGCAACAAGGTGCCATCCTTCCTGTAGCCAGGGGAAAGATGCGGGGCTCCCTGGAGGACTCCGTTCAGTGCAGTTGGGGTTATGCAAGTGCTCCCAAACCCTGTTTACCACAATGAAATATTTAAAGTTGGGGGGGGGAGGGGGCAGGAATGCACAACCCAGTCACCGTTCCATCAGGAACAGGGTTAGAAGGTTTGCAATTGTAAAAAAATCATATACTCAGACACACAGTGACCTGGGTATTTTACATGCTGTTTTGGTCATTGCTTTCTTAATCGATAGGATTTCCATTCTTAACCTATCAGCTTTTCTTACCCTCTGTTTTTCAAGCCGTGACAATTTGGTCATCACATCACTACCTGACTCCAGGCACTGGGACTCAGCTAGTGGAGAGGATGGTGACATATTTACCTAGTGTGGGCACAGCTGTCCTGTGGCAGACTGAAGGTTCACCTAACAGCCTCTGGCTGTCCAAAACCCCTGGAATTTAGGGAACTGTGCAAGAGCACCAGTGAGTGGTACTTCTCTGATTACCTCTTCCAGTGTGCAGCAAGCCATGGGTGTGGGATTTCCTGAGAGACACACTGCTCTTGGGTGCTTGCAAGGGGATTATTTTCTTCTCTGAATGGGTCAGTTTAATTTCTCGGAAACTGAGCCACAAGCTGCCACACCACTGCCTGTTCAAGCATGGTGAGTGCGAGGCATATGCTGCCTATGCACACTACTGGGTCTGCATAAAACCTCCCGCTGATAGCAGCAGGGACCCACTCTGGTTGTCTCTTTTAGGGTGAGGGATCTCAGCCAACATGGTCACTTTTTATGCACAAGCTCTGCCTTCCCTACCTGTCTGTTAGGGCAGCAAAGGCATTTAACCAGGGCTTATTTTCTAGGCAACTCTCCCTTGCCTTTTCCCTCTGCTGCCCCCCGCCATGTTCACTCAGCTTCCCCCTTTCCACCAACTTGTTGTTTTTGCATAGTGCCTTTGTAACTTTGCAGGGATGAAGGCCTGGCTCTGCTTGCCTGAGAAAGCAAACTGCCCAAAAAAGCCTGGAGTAGCTGCAAGCTGCAGAAAACACTGCGCCTAGTCTGGTGCGGACGTTTGCAGTACAGTTACAAAAGCACGGTGCTTGCATTATGCTAATCCCCTAGCTTTGGCTGATGAAGGACCTCTCCCGGCTTTGGCTAACGAAGGACCTCCACTAGCCAGGGAGGACCTATCAGAGCACAGAGAATGACATCATTTGGAAAAAGGGCTGCTGCGCAAGGCTGGCAGTAATTGTACAGCATCCCTCCACTCTCATAGTGGGAGGCCAGCCTGCCTCGGCTCTGCTTTATAAATCAGAATAGTTTTAGTTACCACAGAAGATGTAACTCAAGGGAGTGCAACACGATGAGGCACGTGTGACCCCCCCACCTCTCTGACAGGCTGCAATGTGTATATAATGGCCATAAATCCTGTGATTTGTTCATTAAGCTCTATCACCTAGAAATTCAATTCCTCTTGATGCACACATTGTTTTTGCTTGCCCTATTCTGCCCTCTACAAATGATGGAAAGAAATGCTGGTACCAGGAAAGCGTAACTCATGTGACACTGCATGCAGGCTCACCCATGTGCTGCTTGTGATCGGCACAAGGAGCTGTGGAGAAATACAATGCAAGATGACTGCTTTGTGAAACCTTCCAGCTCACTAGTGCTGAAATGCTGTCAGGCACCCTGTGCTCTGAAACCAGCACACGACTCTCAGCATTGCCATTCTGCCTATTTCTTCCCTTACAGACGTGGTTATAATAGACAGCAACTAAGCATAGACATCTCCCTGGCATACTGTCAGGCAGCCTTGCTGGAGGAAATTTCCCCCCCTCCCTGCAAGCTGCCAAAGTGGACTCCTTAGCTCCTGCGATAGACTGAATGAGACTGCAGTTCCCCCACCAGTTTCATAATACTCAGAAAGCATCCATTTACATCATTGTGTGCAGTGCAGGGCAGCAGCTGCCAGGAAATTTGAAACTATTTTGATTCCAGTTGACTAGAACAGCAGCAATTGAATTAGCTGGTATTGCTATAGATAAACTGATGACCTGTGCATTTTATTTCTTTGACCAATGGGTAACTGCTGGAGCTACAGTAACCTCTGTGAGTAAGGAGACTGTTCAAGCAAATATATCTTATTTCTCAAGCTAGCTAAAATATATATATATAGTATAGAGACACTCACACAATTATTTTGTAAAATGTACCTGTAAACAAAATGTCTGTCTATGCTTCTAACTTGTGTTTTGCTTCCTAGAATTTCCTTTTATTATGCTGTAGACAAGCTTGCTTGACATGGAGTGGTTATTTACCTATGAAATATCATATCTATGCCTGATTTAAGTCATGAATTCTTTCAATGTCTAGTCATCATAAAGGCTGCCAACTGCTGTTAGGTTATATTTACCCAGTCTCAGTTTTCTAGTCACTCACCCCCTTTCTATTTTACCTGCTTCTCTCTCCATTTAATTATTTTTCTTTTTTTTTTTTCCTTCTTTGTTGAAAAAAGCCACCTTCAATGCAAAGTAGAAATTGGTGTTACCTGAGAGTGTGTGTCCTTTGTTTGTTTGGTGATGGGTATTTTTTTTCCCTGCTCATCTTCAGTGCAGTCCTTAAATTTTGTTGTTGCCTTTCTAGCCTTGTTTTTAATGCAGTCATATTGGGGGATGGGGTTGGACAGGATATGCCAGTAGCTGCAGCAAGACATGATGCTGTGGTGGTGGATGGGAATAAGGGAGGAGTTTCCCTTAAAGAGCTCAAGCTCTTCAGAGCTCTGGTACCTGGAATAGCACTGTGCAAAGGGAAAGAAAGCCTTTGCAACTTTTAGGAGTTGGGGGCAATTGGTGGTGATTTACCACCGGGAGTGGAGACCTCAGCAGTCATGTTCATGGCGATACCCAGTGTAATGGGGACAGACTGCTGCTTTGGTGCCATATGTGGATTTTTTTTGAATTAGGCAGTGTTCCTGCAGATGCCGTGAAGGCAGGAATCCTGCTGACTTTTGCTTGCATATGGCCGCAGCAGCAGTAGTCCTTCCAGAGCAGGGCTGCTCACCCCTTGCTGCAGAAAAGACCTTAAAGTTCTACCATGAAAGTGCTCCTCTCTTGCCTGGGTGAAACATGGCTTGCAAGTGTGGCAGAGAAGTAGTACCTTTGTGCATGCTCCCTCCTCTTGCATGTCTGTCTGTGTCCGCATATGGCATGCCAGAAAGTGAAGTTTGCTTGGGATGAAGTTCAGGAGGAGAAGTAAATCAGAAACTTGCTCAGGATTGCTTACAGCCATCATCAGTGGCCATCGGTGGCAGATGGGGACGCGCAGCATTCACCGCCAGAAATAAGGCCACCTCTATGTTCCTCATGTTGGTTCAGAAGCTAAGACAGCAATTAGCAGAGATGACCCTGGCCCCTTGGCAGGGTCTGTGTGTGGTGCCTTGTCAGGGCTTGGCCTGCAACTCATGTTGGCTGCAACCTAGCCCCATGAGGGGCAAGAGTGGGTGATGATTTGGGCTTCATTCCAGTGAGGTGGGGCGTGTGGGTTGAAGAGGCGAGAGGGGTCACAGCTCCTGGGGCACTATCCATTGCCTTCCTTCAAGATGCCTCCAGAGCATGTGGCCCAGGCAGTGTCCCGGCCAAGCACTGCCCCATGCTACTGGTGACATGTGGTCATCCCAACTGGGGCACCTCCTGCTTGCAGGCCTCTGAGCTCAAAGTTGCTGTAGGTGGGCCTGTGTCCACCAAAAGGGATTTACATTAGCATCTATATGGACAAGCTCCCCATGGGCAGTTCTCTTAAAAAATCCCATCTCTGGGCACATGTTGAGAAAGCAACAAGGACTAATGCCACTGCATTCGAGCAGACCAGTGCTGTGAGTTGGGGAGCTGGGGCCTTTTGCTGGCTTGGGCTGGTCCCTATGCAGGTGTAGGGACATGGCAGCTTCACAGCATCACTTTTAACCATGAGTCTGTCCTAGCAGAAGTGTGTCCCAATGGCTACCAAGAGCCTGTGCCATGAAGTGGGTGAGCTTGGGATGCATCCAAGCACTGTGTGGCTGAATTGCAACAGCCCAAGCAAAGTGGGCTGTTTGTCTGAGGATTCGGGCACTTAGAAAAAGCACCATGCCTGAAAATGCTCAAGTGAGAAGAGTGACCTCATTCTCAGACTCTCCCAGTGCACCCACACCTGTGTGTTGGAAACCTTGCCATGAAGGCAGGCTGGTGATGCAGAAGTAGACAGGGCATCCATGCTCCTCACATCTCTGGGATTTTGCAGCAGAGAAAAGGTCCCTGCTTTGTCCAGTTGCTGTCCTCAACAGCAACCAAGTCATTTAGGTGAAACCTGACCCACTGGAGTTTTATCATGGAATACTTAAATCAAGAGCATGGAGATACCTGGAGAACCTACTGGGGAATAAATGGTGGTTTGGCATGGTCTGAGCCTGTCACTTTGATCCTGCACAACGCACAATGTGTCGTATTTACCCTGTGGCAAGATGTACTGAATAGTGAACTGGCAGGTGTGAGGTGCTGCTCGTCAGTACAAACTGCTGCAGTAGCCACATTAGCGTGGTGCTGAGTTTGCATTAAGTTCTCCTACATTTCACCTTGAACTCAGCCTATCATTAAGCACAGCTCCATGGCTTCCTCCTCATAAATGGCTTGTGGCGAGCCTGAATGGAGCAGAGATGGGGGTTTGTTTGCAATGCAGCACCTGGAGATGCACCTTGATTGGGCCAAAGTGTCCAAATGCAAGTTGGTGTCTGGCCTCAGAGCTGTCACCCCTGACGTTTTTCAGAATGGGTGGTTGGATCTGGACCCCTGTTGTTTGCTTAAAGCACTTTTATACTCCAGGCCTTTTTTTTCCAGAACGGTGCTGCTAATTCTACTGTTGCTGGTTTGTTTGTTTTTTTTCCAAAAGCTCAGCTCCTCCTTGGGCCGTAATATAAGGTAGCCAAATACCTGTCATTGTGGCATCTGTGAGGTCCCTCTGAGGACAGCTGATTCTCTGTTACCTCACAACAGTGGAAGCCTCTGGGTGCTTGGCACTTGGAAAATGGGACCATCAGCTTTCACTCTGGCTTTGTTTACATCAGTTGGAAAAGCAGCGTAAGGAGGGGAAGGGTAGCATGCTTTTTGTGCAGCGCTGAATTTGCTGCAACAGAAAATGTGAATTACTCAGTATGCATACATCACTGTGACATGACCTTCAGTTACTTGAGTTGTTAAAAGAAGAGGGTGCTGGCAAAAAGATGAATTGCTCATTAATTGCTTTATAATTTAGCTAATTGGTTTTGTCAAGGCTGTGGAATATAAGGGGTGTGGCTGATTATCTTCCTAGTGTTTCATCTTTACAAGTGAAGATGACCTAAACCCATTTTTTTTTTTAGTAAAAGCAACATGTCTGGCACGTGCTGTGGATGGATGTCAGACCTCAGAACATCTGCTTTCTTCAGCCTTTGCATCTGGCCTGTGGCCTTGAACTGTTCATGGACCACTGGGACGCTTCCTGAAGTGTAGCAGACATTTCTGGCATTCCTTTCTTGGTGATGCACACTTCCAAACTAGGGCTACCCAAAAACCCCTATGTAAAAGGACCAGCTCTGGATAACTGCAGTGTGAGAGTGTGCAGAAATGAATTAAACAAAACAGTATTTTTCCTGCAGGGGAGAGTGTAGTTAGTCTGTTAGGAGAGAGCTGGGAAGAGAGGTCAGGCTTTTTGCTTATGCATGTGGTAGATAAACCCATGCTCTCTATTTTTCTTCACAGGTAGTGGCCATGGAAGTAGCACTTTGCTCCCTCATACCATCATCAATGAATTTCCAGAGTATGGCACTGTAGAGCCAAGTGGAGATGCACTGAAGGCTTCATCACTACACCAGGCAGAACCTGTGGCATGCAGTCCAGAACATCAGGACAGTGGCCACCGAGTACCTGGCAGTCCCCTTCCTCATCGTGCAGCTCCTGCAGACAATTTGAGACCTGACACTGGGACAGCACAGCTGTGTGCTCCAGAAGAAGGTTTGCAACCTATGGGTAACCTGCCAGAGATTATGAAAATCTCTCAATGGCTGGAAGCAACAAAGGTGCAAGAGAAAGTAAATACTTCTCTTGATTCAGAGACTCAAATGGAAAAAAAGAGCATTACTGGCAACCAAAATGTGCACACAGCCAGAGAACCAGTTCCAGCAGGCCAAGAAAAACCCTCAGACGTGCCTTTTCCATCTGAACAAACAGCTGAGGAAAAAATGCATTTGATCATAGAGAAAGATCTGGCTGCAATATGGACTGGAGGAAAGCCTTCCGAGTCCTTGCAAGCCATCAGTAATAAAGCTGAGGAGGTCCACTCAGCACAGGAGACAAGCTGTCGTAGACCATCTGTGACAAACCTGGAAGCAGCCAGCAGAGCGGAGGGGTGGGCACATTTTGAGGAGTTTTCAGCTTACAGTCAAGGCAAAATGCAAATAGGTCCTGAGAGGAGGCTCTCTAAAGAGGCAGCTATGAGCAAACATGTAGAATTTCAAGGGGTGGAGATTTTATGGCTGCAAAAAAATGAGGAACAGAGAAGAAAGAAGCACTCACTACTGGAAACTGTGCCCGTGGAGAGGAAAGTGTTCCCCAAAATGCCCAGCCACCCTACGCCCCTGATGGTCTCCCCAGGCTTGGTCTCCTTGCTGGACAGCGCTTGGAGCGAGGTCTGTGAGGACTTGAGGCTGGGACCCACTGCCTCTGGAGCTACTCCTCTGACACTGCTTGATGAAAGTGGGGAGGATGAAGTTTTTGTGAAGGACAAGAAGATCTGTGGCAAGGAGAAGACAGCTGTGCTAGCAAGAGGCCAGGGCAGGTGAGATGGTGCTTAGGGGGGAGCAGGGAGCAGGCAAGCAAGTGGCTTGTGCCTACGCCTTCAGGAGCTAATGACAAACAAGAAGTTTGCTGCCTGTGGCATGGTGGCAATGGTAGCAGTTCATGCCTGCTAGTGACTAGTGCAATGAAGTTGGGACTGAACCTTGTCCACACCACCTTGCTGAAGTTTGAAGTCCATCTCAGGTTTGGAAGCATAAGATGTCTCTTGCTGTTTGCAGAGTAAGGGCTGTGTTACAAAGGATCTGTAGCAGGTGTAGTTGGGATCTGGACAGGGCATGCAATTAAATATAGGCAGTATGCAGGCCTGGCCCCATGTGCCTGGCCAAATTTTCTGGTTTTGGGCAGAGTTCGTGCAAGAATGGTGTGAGCACCTCTGAGAAGCTGGATAATAAAAAAGTTTTACCCAGGGCCTTGTGTAAGAGGGTAAATGCTGTGATGTGCTTTCTATGTTATCTATCTGTGTTTATGTAATTTTAGCTATATATATTGCAAAAATTGTGCACTGCTTTCTACAAGAGCACCCTAATTTGTTCACTCTTCTTTCTGGATGCATGCTTGTAACAAAGCAAAGGGTCCTACCGGCACGCTCTCAGCAAACTGTGCCTGCTCAGACCTGGTGGGGTGTCTGCTGCTGAAACTACAGGATCTTAGCAAGGGAGGTGCTCCTGCCTCTGCACCTTGGGATCCATGGAGTTTTGCTTTGACTAGTGTGTGGGATCACTCCGGCAGGCAGCCCTGATGCCTGGCACGTGCCATGAGAAGCCCTGCAGTATTTGGTGCAGCAGAGAAGAAAACTCCACAGGGGGGTGCTACGTCTTCCCCTGTGCATCCACAAGCAGGCCAAGTCTTCCCCCTTCAAATTTGGATCTCTTGGCTCTGGGTTTTTTATTGCATTTGCTTCCCTTTTCATTTTGGAGGGATGGCTTCCAGCCTTTCACCAAAGACCCCAGCCCTAGGACTGCAGAGTCAGCGAAGTGTCCTCTCAGGGGTCAGTGGCCCCATCTCCAAGTATGTCTCCAACCTGTGCAGCCTCTGCAGGGTAGTGGTGCTAGTGGAGTCTGTGCATTTGTGAGTGCTCTTTGCCTTTGCATGTAAGCAGCTAATGTTATCTGTTTGGCAATATTAGGCTTTCTTTCCCCCCATCCCCCTCTTTTACCCAGAAGATCGTTTCTTTTTATGTCCCCAGAGAGGGAGATGGTGCCAGTCATGAACAGAGGTGGTGCAAGGAGAAACTAGCATTTTACTCACAGTGTCTTCTCCTGCATGAAACCACGTTGACCTTTCTGTTCGCAAAGGTGGAAGGTGAAGAGGTTCACCTAGAGGTGTAAACCATGTCCCTGAACTGAAATGAGCTGTTTCTGATTAACTTCCAGGATGATGGCGGAGGGGGAAGCAGCCATGAGAGAATATGAAGACATCCTTGAGCACTCCGATGTCTCCACTGATCTGTACAGCTCACAGTTCGAAAACATCCTAGACAATGCATCTTTATACTACAGTGCAGAATCGCTGGAGACATTGTACTCAGAGCCTGATAGCTACTTCAGCTTTGAGATGCCACTCACTCCCATGATCCAGCAGCGCATAAAGGAGGGCAGCCAGTTTTTAGATTGTGCATCAGCCTCGGGGCAGCCAGAGGTCTTGCAGCTTCCCCCTGATGGGGTGGTGAAAGGCTGCGGTGAAGACATCACCAATGGCTTAAGGGATGTAAGCGAAACACTCTTCAGAGGAGACTTCAGAGAAGGCCCTCATTTGGAAAGGTAAAAACAGTGGGTGACCTTTCTGTATGCCTGCTAATTTTTCCCCTATGTCTATTTACTTCAGTGGACTGTTGCAGAGTGTAGTTTTGCCTCTTTCAACACAGCACATTTTCTACACAGAATAATTTCCAATGTAACAGAGTGACCTGCAGGATAGAAGTGAGCCGCCCAAACCTGCTGTTCATTAGAAAAATTCTTTATTAAGGTTTTATAGGTAATACTGTGTTGATAAAAGCCTGTCTGGTACTGTCTCACCTCTGGGACCTGTCCCTTGAGGAGTGGGTAAATATTTACAGATGAACCTTGTTCAGCTCCAGTTATACCTGAATTTGTTAGCAGCAGTTTTAGGAACAGTAGTGCCCTGTCCACATGGATCAATTGTCCAAATGCAATTTGTGATTTAGATGTTAAAGGTGTGTCTCTGGGCATAGCTTTTCTTCCCTTGAGGTCAGTGGGAGTTTTGCTGATTACTTCAGTGGGGATGAGGTTTTGCTCCGTCGACATTCATGGGATGACAGACTGTTAGCTGCTTCTTTTGTTTGTGCGCTAGTTACTGATTGAAAGAGGAAGCAGTGTTGCAAAAATGTTAATTTCTGTTTAGGTAAAGGCAGAGATAAGAAAACCTATTAAGAGTCATGTGAGAAGCCAAAACTAGGCAAAGTGGTCAGAAAATACTGTGTAATTATAGAAGCTCACTCTATGAGCAAACTGTCCTCAACTGTCCTGTGTTGTGAAAGAGGGTGGGGAGAAAGGCATTGACAGGCAAATGGGGGGGTTGAGCCAATAGCAGTAATCTACCGAGGAGTGAGGGACCTTGTGAGTGACAAAGATGCCTTGGGTCTCCATCGTTCAAGGACAGGACATTATCTAAGATTCCATTGACTATTCCCTTAGATGGGTTTAATCTAGTCTGAGCTTTCCTGGGAGTTAGTGGTGGGAAGTCTTTTATCTGTTTTGCTCCTTTTATGCTAGAGTGAAAGAAGTCCTTTGAGCAGAAGTAGTTTTCCTAACTTTATGGATTAAGGTACAGTTTGCCCTTAAAAGAACATGCAGAAGAATTTAGCAGTTTATAATGCTTTTTCCGTCAATCCTACTGGAAAGGTGTTTAAATTTTGTACAACCCTGAGCTGCTTGGTGCCAATGGGCAGTAAATGACTGTTAATCTGCTACAACCAGTATGGAGCCAGTAACTGAGGTCAGTCCTGACAGCTGCGGCTCCTTACTTGTACTGAAACCAGAGATTGCTGTAAGACTGGGCAGTGGAGGATGAGCTGCGCATATAGACCCTGATTCTGATGCAACTGATACCTCAGTTGCAGCACCTATGTCAAGCAAGTACTGTTGAGTAAGGCCCGCATCCGCTCATCAAGACAGAAGTTATCATGAAGACAGATGTGCTTAGAGGCACATTAGGTACCTGCCTAGTGTGGATTTCATTAGGAATTAAGTTAATTTTAGCATAAAGTTGCAGCCATAGTGATAAAGCAACAGGGGAATTTAAATTTTTTCTTCTTTCCCCCTTAATAAAAGAAGAAAGAAGAGTCGCCAGCAGTGGGTTTGTAAGGAAGTGCTGCTGTTGTAGTCTGCAGGGCTCTGTTAGGTATGGGTCTGCAGGTCTCTCTCTGAAGCAGGTGCCTTAACAGAGTGTGCTGCTGGAGTACAGCCGGACAGGGATGTGCCCAACAGGGTAAACCTCTGGCCCATAACCTTATTAACCATCTAGCCTTAAGATATTCTAAAACATTGTATTGCACCAGGGCACAGGTGACTGACAGATCATGTATGCTATATTGGTGAAGCCAGTGATTAATCTGGATCTTACAATATGTGGGTGAGGAGCACTGTGTGCATGCTGGGGGCTGCATGGGATTTACCTGCAGAGGGGTCAAGATGGTGTGATGACACCGTGGGTTGCTACAATACTCAGGTGAACCAGAAATAGCCGCCTGAGCCATGGGTACTGTATCTCAGAGTTTGCATGTGTGGTTGTGTTACCTGAGGTAATCCCAGATTTGTTTTTTCAATGAAACACTTGCCTCTATGATCCATATGCAGTCGGCTCTGAAGCACCTTTGTGCCTTCTACTCCAAGTCCTTGTTCCCTGTGGTGCCACGAACCCGCAGGTGCGTTGGGACTGTAGGCGTAGCACTGGCACTGCGGAGCATCAGGGGGCACCCGCTGAAGTGGTCCAGCTCTCCCGAGAGCCAGGAGAGGAAGACAAGCCCACCGCCCTGCCAGACGCCGGCCCGGCAGCCCGCAGCCAGCCTGCCATACATCGAGGAGCCACCGGAGGTCTCTGTGCCCTCTCCGCTCCGCCATCGCCCGCTGCCCACCCGGCCACGAGAAGTCACTGGAGGGCGGGAGCAAGCAGGAAAGTGGGTAGAAGACCCCATCGTGTAGGGATGGAGGCAAGTGTGGGGTCTCAGCGTGCGAAGAGCAGCAGGCGCACAGCGAAGCGGAGGAATCTGGGCTGCGGGGGGCTTGGGGGCAAAGCAGTGCAGTGTTGCGGTGCGGCAGAAGTAGAAGCATCACCCCCCTTTTACAGAAACCGTGCTGCCAACCCAAGTGAACCAAAACCTCAGCAGCTCCCTGTGCCCTGCTATTTCGGTAACATACAAAAATGTGTGGGAAGGTGTGTGGGGAGAGAGTACACTTCCAAGTGCCAGTGCCAATTTGTGGGGGAACAGAGAGCAAAATACTGGCAGTTCTTCACCATCTGGGACAGGAGGAGAGGGCAGATGTGAGAGCAAAGAGTTAATGGTTTACACCTGGGAATTGAAAGCCATGTGCCAATTAGGAAAGGAAGAGCAGGTTCTCCCCATGGCCATGCCCTCCTGCCAGCAGGTAGCTGAGCACCACAGCACCTTTTGCATCACTCTGGAGGGACCCTGGGCGTGACAAATGGTCCCTAGACAGCGTGAGATGTAAGGCAAGGAAACCTAGTCTTGTAATATATAAGTGGGAGGGTCACATCCTTCTTTGCTCTTAGGAAATGTCTGGCTCTGGGCGGGCTCAGCTCTGGTATGTGAAGGCCAGTCACATGCCTTCAGAATTGAAAAAAAAAAAAGGAGGAAAAAAATTATTGGAGGCTTGCAAGCTGCAAGTTCCTATGGGCTCCTTGGTGTCTGGATGTTTTGTCCTTGCTGTTCTCCCTATCAGCTGCTGGCCGTGGTCAAACACAGTAAGTCCTGGCAAGAGCCATGCAAAGTGCCTGCTCTGACAGCCACCCACTGTGCTTCCTTAGGGCAGGGGGATGTCAGCAGGCTCCTGGATTTTCCTGCAGGACAGGTTGGCTTACTTTTGCAAATAGTCTTTTCCCGGCATGGCTTAGGTGCCCTTTGTGTCTGGCCAGTGAAGGAGAGATGCTTGCCTTCCTTCAGGAATAGTGTCTTCTGGGGGGCTTAATGTCTTTCCTAGATATGTAATGGTCATCCCTTTGGGGGAAACATAAAATTCTGTAGCTGAAGTAGCCTTAAGTTTCCCCAGGTGAGGGTGAGAGATGTGGAACACTGAGGAACAGTGTTAACAGCCTTAATATGTATCAGGGCACAGAGGTCCCTGTGAAATGTGCTGAGCCACAAGTTGTCAGTGTAATGAACCTTTGCACTGGCAATACAGATATTGCATTTGGGCTGTGTTTGGTCTGCTTGCCTCCATGTTATGCTTGCAGAGGCATGCAGTCCTTGCTGTTGCACCTGTGTTGAGATGGGGCAAGTCTCAACCTTGGTATACAGGAGTTTAGTCTTACTCTCAGAGGCAATAAGGAAGACTGTTTGCAAGATGCTGTCTGGATGTCAAGCCTGAATTTGCATCACCTGAAATAAGTGTGATCATTTACAGCAAACCAGAGTGGGAAGAAGGGGATGTATTTCCAAAGCAGTAAGATATAACTTGCTTTTCCCTGAGTTATCTTTGCTGTGTATACACTGAGTGACAGAGTACCGATGTATCTAAAAGTGAGGTATGAAGTTCTCTTGGTGATGATCTCCATCTTTCTTCTCTACTTTCAGACTTTAAAGACAGAATTTATTTTAATCTTCCTTTTTCCTGCATTTATAGCAGACTTCCCATTGCCTCTTCCCGTGTATGCTACAGTCAGAATGAGAAATTTTAAAAACCTAAAAGAATTCTGGCACTTCTTTTCCTGAGTTGTCATGGAAGATTTGGTCTCTGTTGGTAGAATGTGACCCATTTTAGTGAAAGTTTGTAAAACTGCTTCTAGTTCCTAAATAAACAGGTGTTTTATGGAAAAAGGGGCTGCTGACTTTTTGCCTCTTCAGTTCCTAGCCTCCTCTGAAAATAACACACAAAAAATGAAAATCCAGAAAAGACAACAAAACAAACCAAAAAAAGCAGAGCATCTGATCATTTCACTGCACAAAGTGCCTCAGTATAAAGCTGTCAGAAGCTCAGCTTCTAAGCTGGCATCTCTTGGTATATCTCCATTAAAGTCAAAGCCACTTAGGTCAGGAGACCTTCATTCACTGAAACCGAGCTATCTCTGCTAGCTCTGAGTAGGTCCTGAAGTGCAGCCTACTGTCTCATCTATTAGCCATGACTGGCTGCCAGTCAAGCCAGTTATTGCATGTTAACTCTCTTCTTCCTCTGTCTGTCTGTTGGGATAGAGAGAGGCAGAGCCTGGCTGCTGGCAGGGTAGCATAGAGGCATGTGTGGCTTCAGATGTGATGTGGGAGCACTGGTGGAGAAGAATAGAGCATGTAGCATGTGGACTCCTTGCTAGCACAGCTGGGTGAGCTGTGGGTTAGTTGGTGGTTGTTTTTCCTTTGTGAGATCTGTCTTTTATTACTTTTAACTATTTTTTCTGAGGACAGGCAGTTAATTTCACTGCATGGTTGCAATGGAAAGCTCCTGTGCAATACTACTGCCAGTGCTGAAATGCTCCATCCACACATCTGCAGGGAAGCCTTAACAAAAATGTGCAAACACCCTTATTTTTATGTATCTGTTTTGCTCCTTGCAGGCAGGACCAGCAGTACCAACTGCCCCGTTAATATGCGCTCTGTGGGCCAGTCTACAAACAGTTAAACCGAGCCCAAGCAAGGAGGAGGGAAGTACTCAGCTGGCTTCCCAGTTTTACTCCTATCCTGGAGGACACTGCAGGAGCCTCCTGGGGAAATGACACACTGGCATTGGGCATAGCCACAGCTTTTGGCACTGACAGCATGCAGGGGCAGGTGGGCTCAGGGGAGCGAGCCCAGGGGCTCCCGAAACAGTTAGGGGCTGAGTGTTTTCTGAGCAATGTCATGAGTGTGCAGTGCATTCTTGGGGTCTGGTTTTGGCTCCTGTCTGGGGACAGGTGGGCCAGATCCTGAGCGCAGGACTATCCTGAAGTGTCCAAGAGAACCAGTCCACACATCGATACATCTGTCAGAAATATCCATTATGGTGGAAGCCCTTGGACACCCTCTGTCACAAGGGCCAGGTTTTCACTTTCTAGGCATGAGGGCATTAACATGGTGAGAGTCTCTCTGCAATCACTTAGCCCCACCACAGAGGTGTAAGGAAAAGGAATCAAACCTGAAGTATTTTTAGCAAAACATTTGTACTTCGGGTGACAACGGGCCAGCATGTCTGTGTAATAAAGGACACGCTGTCTCTCAGAAGGGCTGCAGTCCTATTCCTGCTTATGGTGGGACTTCTTGTCCTAATGCTGTAATCCTGTAATGATAGCATTTGCATTTGCTGTAATGCAAGCCTACCAGAAATGGCATTTTCTGAACACTTTACCTGTTAGCTTCCTACTTAAGATTGGCGGGAGTTCTTTTAATCAAAGAAAAAGACAGATGATTACAGGGAGCAAGAGGTTATTTTCAAGTAGCAGCATGCATTTCAGCCCCTGAAATTGACTTTGCGTATGCATTTTATTGACAACCAATAGGAGATTACAGGGCTTGTTTGTTTATTTTTTACTTCTGTCTGTGTGATGTGACAAGACTGAAGTAATTTTTAATGGATTCTTGGTGAGTACTCTGGGTTGTAGAACCATCCTCCCTTCATGTATCCTGCCTGATGCTGTGCCTGACACTCACTGAATCAAGTTGCAGCAAAGTGCAGCTGTGTCAGTCCTCAAAGAGGGATCAACTTCAAAGCATGTCTTTGAAGAGAATCCATACGTAGGACTTCAAAGCTGATTAAACCATTTGGAGTTAAATAGCACTGTGAGTCATCTGCTAGGAAAGGGCATTATTTTTATTTTTATTATTTTTCTCCCCTTCCTACAGTTGTATCTTGGAAGAGCCCTGGAGCTGGAGGTAACTGGCAAGGTAAATCATTGCTTGATATGATTTTGTGCTTGCTCTCTCCTGGCCCCAAAGAAGCTAGTTCAGAGCTGCTGCAAAGCTGCAGCAGAGCGGTTCCCAGCCTGTCTATGTGGTCAGTCATTTGTAGCAGGAACTGACTCATCACGTCCTGCTGCTGATGGGATTTCTTTGCTTTCTCTGGTGGGGCTACTCCTTTCAGAGCCAGGCTGTTTAAGCACAGCTTTTCAGCTCCCTTGAAACAAAATTCAGCCTGTGCCGCTGATCGTTCCTGGTCAGCTCTGAAACTGTCTGAGCATCCATGTCTCTCTGAAGGGTCTCCTCATAGGACTTCTCGTAGAGGGAAGTCTGTTCCCCCTTGCAGTCCAGGCTGGTGTCAGGAGCGTCTAAGTTTTGCTTTTCTGATGTCCCTACTATGCTGTGAGGTGAGAGCGGCTGCTGAGGGGCTGTTGAATTAGAAATAGAGTGCGCTTTTCACAGCCAGAGCTGATGGTTAGGCTTGAGGGGATGGTGTCCTCTGTTTTAGCATGAGAAGGAGAAGGTGGCTTGGAGTAAAGGTGTTTAAAACAACAGGGCCAACACGGTGCTGCAGAGGATGATTATCAGCCCCAACACAGCTCCCCAGTGGATGCTGTACGCCTGTTGAAAACAACATTTGTTCTGGTCCTAGCTTTGGCATGCCAGAATGCCTCTCCACCCGTCCTTATTTTTAATCATTGCTCGGTTTTGCTCTAATGGACTTTGCTGGTAAATGCCTGACTTAGTCTTCCTTGAAGTAAAGCTTGTGTTAAAGGTGTGCAGATTTATTTGAGAAAGTTGGTTTTCCTCTTGTTTCTTCCTCCTCTATTTCCTAAAAGACCTGGGAAGGGCCCAGCCATGTCTCATCCAAGCTTCCCCTGAAATGGATGCATCCAGTGCGCTCCCTCCAGATGGGCATGCTGGATGGATTAGCATTCCTCAGGGAAGGGCCCCCATATGCATCCAGGGGAGACTATGTGCCACAGTGCATATGCTATGCTTTGGTCTAGTAAGAGCTGCAAGCACTGGCAATCTGGGATCGCTGATGTGGCTGGACTGAGGACAGCGCGTAGGCTGAGTTGTCACACCCTGCCACTCAGTGTCAACTCCAAACATCTCCTTGTTAACAGTTGGGGCAGTTGCTCCATGCTGGATCTGAGCTCTTCTCCCATAAAACAAAATGGTAACATGCTTTCCTTTCTTGAGACAGAACAGAGAATTTTTTCCCTAGGGATCTGCTAAAAAATGAAGAGCATCCCAAGGTTTAAGGCACCTGAAATGGCAAATACTCATGTAGAGGTTTGCAGTTGCAGCCTAGTAGACTGAGAAAGTGGGCCACTGAGATACCTGTATCCTTACTGGCCTTGCTCTGTTTTTGTCTGGAAGTTGCAGTCATTCCCCAAACATAGATTGCTGTGGAGGGTTTCAGTTTTGACGAAACCCAGGATAGGGGGTGGGGGGAATAAGTGAATCTAGAATATTCTTGAACAGCTCAAGTATGCTAAGTGCTGAGCATGACATGATTGAGATACCTTGGTGTTGAGAGCTAAAGCACTGTAGACCTCGTTGATAATGGTATAAGTGAATAAAACAGTATAAAATGTTTCAGACTACCTAGCTGTTAGCGTGTTACAGGAAACCAACGAGCTTTACAGATTTACAGTCTGCCCATGTTTCATCTGTGAGCGTCAAGGGGCAGCTGCTGCTGTAGAAAGGTATTGAATTTACCATAGCAGCTATATATCGAATTGCTGTAATTTCTGCTGGATGTGCTGGTCACAGCCTCTGTGCATTCACTGTGAACCTGAGGATGCTTTGGTAGAAAGAGGGAGGGTGTGTCAGGAGTGCATTGCTGGAAGCAAAAATAAGAAGGGTCTAACAACCCAGTTGATGGCCGCAACTCATGCACTGTGAGACCAAAGGGGTCTGTTTTTTTGTAGCTTCTGTTTTCTGTGCTTTCTGATAGCAGAGATTAATGTAAGGGTCTCTGGGTGAAAAGCAGCAGCCGTTGCTGTACAGGCAAATACCACTAGTGTCATTACAGTTCCTTTTGGCCTTGAATCCAGGATTAGGGATTGTAATCAATTACATTTTCAGCCTACTTTTGTTAGCAGAGATTTCTCATGTTTATGTTACGACGGGTAAAACTGCATGAGAAATCCGTGTCCAGTCTTGCTCTGCACCACAAAGCCCTTTCTTGGCTCTGTTTAGCTAGTAATGCTGCTGTGGACTCTTTCTGGGTAGAAACAGTAGACTGCAGAAGACAGACCTATTTGCAGCCTTAGTCACTCCTAGCCCTTGATTAGTGTCCATTATAAGCACTGTACAGAGGGGGCCAAATATTTCTGTGTTCAGCAGCAGGGGAAAATGAGGCACAAAAGGAAAATGGTGCACCCAGAGAGACATGGAGGTAGGAAGAGATGTCAGCTTTTCCCCCTGGACCTTGTTACAAGGACCTATCCAGAGATCAGCTTGCAGTAGTCATGCACAGGGAGTCTGCATTTCCTAAGCCTTCAGTGATGCAGGCCCTGATTCTTCTCACCACCTACAAGGCTTGAGAACTGAAGTCTTACTTTAATGTTAATAGTCTGGCATTTTCCCTGAACAAGAGGCTTATGGTACAGACAACCTATATTGTTGATTTGATTGCCTTCTGGTACTTACTAAGTAAGAAACTAATTAACTGTCAGAATAACTGAAGGAAGCATCTCTTATTCTTTGACCTGATGCATCTATGGAGACCCCCCCTAAAGATACAGTTTTAAATTGAGGAGCTGGAAGATAAGGTTTCTTATGCAGCCTTGTCAGCTTCTTTTGGTGAGCAAGGAAAAGAACTCACTCTCCTTGCTGAGTGTTTCTCCTTCACATCCTAGACACTGCTCTGAGAGGCAAAAGCGAAGCTGGGAGCTGCTGTACTGTTTATTTTGCTAAGTGGCAGAGGCTGGCACTTCCCTGCTCTCTAAACTTACAGTGGTTTGTGGTAACGTTGACTCTTGCAGTGTAACTGGTTGATAGCAGGGTGCAGATGTTTCTTGTCAACTTTGGCCATCTTTCAGGGCTATAAATACTGTCTTTAATAAAGAGCAGTGGTGAAACAAGGCTGTGATTTATGAGTGAGGCTCTGCAAGCTGGCATGGCTTTCAAAGCAACGTTTGTACGTGGAAGGCTATGTAGATGTGTTAGCTGACCTGGTTATCCTTTGGTGAAGTGCTGGGGCCTGAGTCGTGGCCCCTGAGTTAGAGTTGACCTGTCAATGGGTCACAACCTAGCAGAATGTTTTGTTTTTCCTATTGGCTTCATGTTCCAGAGGCAGAACCTGGCCCACCTGTGTCACTGTGGCTCTGCCCTCACCCCGGTGGTCATGGTTGGGGTGGTGGGCAAGGCCAGGAGCCGCTTAGTTGGAGGAGCTTCCTGTTGGGGCTGGTTGCATCTTGCTGAGTTCCCATGGTGGTGTCCTTCCATGTGAAGGGCCGCTGAGGGAGCCATCTTTGTCTGTTGTGTCCAGCAGGCAATGCTGGCGCCACAATGGGCAGTGGAGGAGCTGGGCCCATAAGAATCTATGGCAGGACTGTCTGAAAGAAGGCTTCTGAGAGGATGTTACTGAGTCCAGCGTTGGCCTGTGTGATCAGGCAACTGATGGCACCCTAAAATGATGATGGCTGAACCAGCACAACATTTGGTCTTGTCAGTTGTTAGAGCTGGGAGTCTGAAACCAGTCATGCCTGATTTGAATGGACCAGGCATTGCTTGGGACATGTGACAGAGGACTCTGGAATTTACTTTCTCCACAAGGTTCGAGTAGAACAAATTTAGAGAATTTTGGACATGGGCTACTGCTTCCGGAAAGGGCTGAGGAGGCATTTTCCACAAGAATGGTATCAGGAGACCCCTTTTTTTTTTTTCCAGAGTAAATGGTCGTCAGTGATGTTAATGCTGTTGGAATTGTATTTACAGTATTAATTCCCTACTAAAGCACTGAGACTGAGCCCCTTTTTTTTCAGCAACTTATTATTTACACTGAAATAAGTGCAAACCCAATCCCCTGTACTTGTAGGAACAAGTTAGATATCTGTCTTCCCCAAATACTTGATAAAAAAAGGTGTACACGCAGTGTGGATGTGCAATACTTTTGATGTTCTGACAGCACTAGGAGGATGGAAACAATGGGCAAGTCTCCTTCCCGAGGAGCACTGCATACCTTCTCCTCTTAATGCATTGGAAGAGAAGTAGGGCACAGGTGATGATTTGTGTGGAAGGAGGCATGCAGAATAGCAAACATTTTAGTTTTAATCTCACATTATATTAAAATCTCATCTTTTAAGGGTTAATAAGTGGCTAGCAGACATTTCAGTAAATGGCTAGATAATTGTTACTGCGGCGGAGTGATCGGTTGTTCTAACTGTGGCTTGTCAAGCCTGAAGATTACAGTGGTATATGACCTGTGGTATGTGGAAGTGTTGTGTTTAAAATAATCTTTTAACTCCTTCCACTCACATCTGCCCTGTGCATGACCCCTGCTGATAGTACATTAGTACTGTGTAAACAAGGATTTAGGGGAGAGAATTTCTGGGTTTTTTTTAATAGAAATTGTCAAGCATACACACACAGAGCTGACATTTTGCAAAAATTTTCATGCTAGTGTCAGGGAAAAGCTTTTCCAGAGTTAAAAGACTGCCTGTGTGCAGAGGTGTGTACATGGGGTGTGCTTTCTGGTGTGGAGGGTTCTTGCCTCTTCTATGGGGGTAAGCAATGCAGGCACACAGCCAGAGCTTTTCTACTGTAGTAGAGGTGGGAGGAATCTATAAATGCATGATTTATGTAAAGTGCCCTGGGATTGCTACACTGAACATCCTGCCTTTGAGCAGCCAGAAATTATTGCCACCATGAGGGAGCAGGAGAAAAGCAAGCAGTTCTCCAGGCTGGCCTGGGTGGCTTCTGTCTCTCTCCCATTCCCCAAACTGAATTCCTTGCTCTGAGTCCTGTTTTTTCTAGTGGTGCCTCCCCGTGGGATGCCCGTGGCTCATGGTGGCACGGAAGCCACTGAGACTTCTGAGGATGTTATTTTAGATTTGGGGAGTTGTATTGTTTCCAGGACAACTGGGGAAGAATGAGGAAGGGACTTGTGCCGAGTCAGCTTGGAGCTACTGAACACCCTGGCTTGCTCACTGTTTTCCCCTGGAAAATGGCTAATGGCCTACTTTTACAGAGACCCCTTCAAGCCAAGCAAGTGATTTAGTTAAAAAATACCAGTGCAAGAAGCAAATGAAGAACCAGTGTTGTCAGGTGTCGGCTGATGATAGCAAACAGCTGTCTGTGAAGTGAGCACAAGTTTTGGACACTGTGCACATTCAGAAGGTAAGTGCAGAACAAGCTGTGTTTCCGGACTGAAAAGCCCATATTTGGGTCTCTGCATTTTATTCTCATAACCTCTGATGACTGCTAAATAAATGTCCCTGTTCTGCAGAGCTTCTTCAATTAAGTAGGATTTCCTACTTGTAATCTTGTCTCTGTACCATTAGTTGCCTTCTATTCTAAGGGTTATTAAGTCCTTCTTGAAACTGCAATGTCATCTTATTTATCTTCTTTCCATATTCTTCTGTCTCATAGGAATGCTGAACCGCAGAATATGGTGCTAGACTCATATGCTGCCATGGGGAACAATGAACTTCAGGAGAAAGATGCCACTGGAGCCCTTAGCCATGATCTCAGCAATGGCAGCAGCAGCAGTTTGGAAGCAGCCAGGCGCCTGGCTAAGCGCCTCTACCACCTGGACAGATTCAAGCGCTCTGATGTGGCAAAGCACTTGGGTAAAAAGTATGTGTTGTTATGAAGCCTTTGACCACATTACTCTTCTTGCTAGTTCTGGAAGGGTTCACTCTCAAATAATGACCTTTACATATTTATTTGTTTATTTAAAGCAATGAGTTCAGCAAGCTTGTGGCCGAAGAATACCTTAAGTTTTTTGACTTCACAGGCATGACGCTGGACTACTCACTCAGGTACGTGACCATTTGCAGACCTTATCTCCTTGTTTTAGTAACAGTGCTGTTTGCTGTGTTGTCCTGATTGAAATGGTTTTTGGGATGGAGCTTTTCTCTTCTGTTTGGCTTGGCATGGTGCTGTACTCTAGAGTGCTATTGGAGTGGTGGTATTTCCTGGAGAGGGAAATCTTTGGGTGGACCTCCTTAGAGATGTTCCTTGATACAGAGGAGATGGCGAAAAATAACCTGTCACTTGGTGTCCTGGTTTGTGCAGGACAGGGTTAGTTTGGTGCAGCCAGGCTATTCCATACCATGCTGACATCATGCCCCAGGGCCAGTTCTGGTTCCAGGGGCGACTTGAGACCATCTTTTTTGTCTATGCGGTATCGCTTATTTGTACATTTCTTTTCTCACTGTTGTTATTGCTGTTGTTGCCGCAATTGTTTCTTATGTGTCACTGTATTAAACTCTCCTTATCTCAACTCAAAAAGGAATTAAAAAACTCTTTTCTGTCGGGGGGGGGGGGCAGCGGCAGCGGCCATGTGGCTCTGCTGCTGGCAAGGACTGAACCACCGCAGCTTCACTCAACCACCACACTTGGTAAACAGGGGACTTGTAGTCTTCCAGGTGCTGCTGAGGAATGAGGGTGTTGCTCACAGCTGAGCCACACAGATTTTTTGGATGATGCTTTTTGGAGCTTGCTCTCTGCCCAGCTGCAGCATGCAAAGCCACGGCCAGGGTTTGATCTGGCTTAGCAGCCTGCCCCACTGCATCCCTCTGAGGCACCCAAAAATGTGCAGAACAGCAAAAGCTTCCATGTGGAAAATGCTGTTGAGAGTTTGGTAGTTGCCAGCATGGGTGTTTGAAAACCCAGCCCTTCAGTTTTTACTTCCTTTTTATACCGGAATTAGGCCTCAACAATGTTTGTTTTCAGTATTTTTTTTCTTAGGAAGCAAAACACCAAGTTTGTGTAGCAGTGGCCTGTTAGCACAGTTGCTGGTGTTCTGGTATTTAGAGGGATGTAAATTGAGTTTAAATCATCTGGCTGAGGTTACTCACACCAAATCACAGAATGTTAGGGGTTGGGAAGGACCTTGAAAGATCATCAAGTCCAACCCCCTGCCAGAGCAGGATCACCTAGACTAGGTCACACAGGAATGCATCCAGGCAGGTCCTGAATGTCTCCAGAGAAGGAGACTCTACAACCTCTCTGGGCAGCTTGTTCCAGTGCTCTGTCACCCTCACAGTGAAAAAGTTTTTCTTTATGTTTATGTGGAACCTTCTATGCTCCAGCTTGCTCCCATTACCCCTTGTCCTATTGGGTTTTTTTAATGAAACAAAACCACGAGGTCCACATGCACTTGTCAGTCCCCTTACAAATGCATTTCTAGGAGGCTGACTCTAGGAGACCAAGGCAGACTCCAGCAAAAGAGTCCTTTCCCAAGGCAGCAGAATGGAAACATGCCTGTGGAAGAGTGAACCTCCTGTTCCTGTGGCAGGGGATTGGAGCCTAGCCGAGCTGAAGCACCCACTCAGCACAGGGCGGCAGCAGCCAGGAGGGTGGGAGGTCTGCTGCTCATTCTGGGTTTTAGCAGCCCTGAAGCGTGATGCTAATTATACCTATATTTTAAATTGTGAAATCCAACACCTAATTGCTTTGAGGCACATATTTAGGAGGTCTCTGCTCCCAGTGGATCTCCTGTTAATATTAATAGTCATGACCTTCTTTAAAATATGCCTTGGCTCCTGTGGGACTTAGACATGCCAGAGGTCTGCTGAGGTTTCAGGAGTAGCTGCAGCTACTGCCACTTGCATTCCCTGAGCACGCAGCAGAGGCCAGGGACAGAGCATCATCCCAAAGCCTCGGGGAGCCAAGGTGTGCTGCCTCATGTTTACAGAGAGTGAGGGGCAACTGCCCTGTTGCTGCTGGCTTGCTGACAGGCTGTGGTTTGTTGAGCATTTTGGAGCCCGTGGCTGCAGCCTAGACCCATGCTACCCCAAGCCTGTGGGAGGCTGTTGTGCACTGCGTATTGCTGTCGGGTTTCAAGGCTGGGACATGGGGATGATTGTTCCTTCATTGTCCTGCTCTGCTTCCATACCCTGGACCTACATTGCCCATGCAGCTCCTGAGTGCATCTCTCTTGTGTCCTCTACAGGACTGAAGGAGGGGAGGAGGTGGGACCACTTCTCTGTTCCTTCTCAGTATCCATCCTCGACCTCCTGGTGGGCAGAAACTCACCCTTGTAGCCCTTGGCCACAGCATCGTGCTCCAACACTGAGGAACCTGCCTTGTTTCTTTACCAAATGTTGTTTCATCAGTTGCCTCTCCAAGGTGGCTTCCAGGGGGAATAAAGGTGCTGAAAAGGAGGAGAACGGTGTAGGTTGGTGGAAAGAGCCTGAACTGGAGGAGGAGGAAAGATGGCCAGTTGTCTGTATCCATGGGTGCATGAGGTGGAAAGGGAATAGAAACCCTGTGAAGAATCAGTTTTATCTAGTTGTGAATTGGGTTATTTGCAATACATTACATGTGAAGTTAAGTTATTACCAGGCAGATCACACTCCATATGGGTGTGAAAGCATTGCAAGTACAGCCAATCTCTGACCTTACATCAAAGAGAAAAAATTAACGTTTATTTGTCCAGACTAGATAGATGTGAATGTTCCAGCAACATATTCCATGCCTCTCAGAACTGGTGTTAGTTTCAGTCTCATGGGGTATTTAAAAATTGTCTATTAGGCATTCGTACGGCATTTTGCTTCAGAGGTTTGCTTCAGGAGGTTTGTGTTTTCAGGCTTAGCAGCATTCTGACAAATGCGCATAGGCTGATACCGCTGAGGTCATCTCATGGCTGTGGGGATTTTGGGAAGTGCAGAAGTTCTTGTTTGGCTGTGAGGCAAGTTTTTCTAGGAGGGAGAATGGCAGAGTGGTTAAGTGGAAGATGTGAATGTGTCCCACCTCTTTGCACAGGCTTGCTGGCTGTATCTAATGAGCATGCCCAGGTGTGCACCATTCCTGCACCCCACATTGTCATGAGCAGGAACCCAGGAGGACCAGGTTGCTTCCCCAGCTGTTGAAGGTCGTAGGGAGATGTTGTGGCTTTTCTTCTGCCCTCTTCCCCAGATGCTTCCTACAGGTCAGGTAGTCACGCTGCCCTCTACAAGGTGACTGGTGTGGTCCTGGCTGGGGCAGGTGGACCTCAGTTGGAGGACCACACCTTTGGTGTGGGCTCTGAGTCTGCAGCACACCTGCTTGATTTTGCGGCCTGGTGTAGCTCCTCTGATTTGGATGTGAATACTAATGAGTGTAAAATTAAAAGGCACAGAGGTGACAAACAATTAGAAAAGGACAGAGAAGACCCTGGATATCTGTCATGCATTAACAACACCTGCTCCACTTCCTTCCACACAGAAGAGAAAAATATAAAAATAAGAGCAGTTTATTAGTTTGTATATTCTGTGGCTGAGACCACTGGCAATTTAACTCCTGCTTCATTTACTATAATGTTGGAATTAACTGCATACAGAATAACAGCTCGTTTTCCTAGAAAGGCTTCTTGGAACCAAATGTCTGGTGTGCTCTTATGTATTTCTTGCTGTGAAGTGTGCTGTGCTCTGTGTGCTGTGTGAGGTACAAACTCTTTAACCTTTTTCTGCTCTTCTTTTAGGAGTTTCTTTAAAGCCTTTTCGCTTATTGGAGAAACTCAGGAACGAGAGAGAGTTTTAATCCACTTCTCCAGCAGATACTACCAGTGCAACCCAAACACTATTTCTTCTCAAGGTATCTTTGTTTCTGAAGTTATGGTCCTTGATTATCTCCCTCTTCATTCTCACCTTTAATAGCATGTATGATGCATGCCTGGGAACTGAAGGTGTGTAATTGCTGTGCCACGCTTTAGAGACTGCTTGTGGTGGGCATTGAAACCCTCCACATTCTCCGCACATAATCCTGGTAAGGCAGTGAAAAATCTGTATTTATCTCCAGTCAGGAAAGGTGTTCAGGCCTCCTCAGTGTAAATTCTTAGTTGTAACTTCTCCAGCTTTGAAAGTCCTCAAATCGTGGTTACTGATCTTGCTGACTTCCAGCATTTATGGGTACTTGTACCCTAGGTACATGCATGTGGGTGAAAACAGGTCCTATCTCAGATGGAAGAGAAGGTGTTTGCTTTGCGTGCCCCATTCAGTGCTTGTGTCCCTGCATGCACTGGCAGCAGGCATGTCAGTTCTTGCCAGTTGTGGGGGTGAATTTTGGGTGCTGTATCCAGACCCTGGCATAGTTTCAGCTTGACTAGCTAACATCAGCTGGAGTGCTGCCTTCTTGCCAATGTTTTTAGTCATTTTGGAAATGGATGGGGGAAACAAACAAGCACACAGATCAAACTGGGGAAAGTTGGCATTGGAGGAGAGGATGAACTGTCCAATGGCAGAGCTGCTGCATTCAGCCAGTCATGCTGGCAGAGGCATATGGCCCTGTCATTGCAGCACAGGATGATCACCTGCTGAGAAAGGAGGAGAAAATAAACATAGACTAAGCTGTGCCTTTAGTCTCAAGTGTAAGTGAGAAAGGGCTGCTACACTTGGAGGTACGACTACGCTTCCTCAGCCCTTGTTTTGTGACCTGCCCCCGTTGCAGTAAGTGATGCTTGTCCACCTTGTGCCAGTTCCACTTTACTGGCTGGCATGCTGGGGAGTGGAATAGGTGGCAAGAAGACAGGATCTGCTCCCATGCTGTCTCTGTCCTTTTCCTGATGCCTTTCTTGTTTCAAGACACTCAGGTAGTCAGGTAGAAGAGGTGTGTCATGTCCAGACTGAAGTAATGACTTTCATGTTCATATGGCAGCCTTACCCTCATCCGGAGTGCAGATGGAACATTACCATTTCTGAGCCTGCGTAAACATTTAGATGAAATGGAGCCCTGCACACTTTGCCCAGGATTCTACATAATTTTGATGCTGCAGTTCTACTGTCAGTAGTCGAGTGCTACGCCACAAAAATAGAGTGATTGTTCCTTTCAATAGAAATCCAGGATTGCATTTGTCTTTCTCTTTTCTCCTTTTTCTTTTCCATTCTCTGGATGCATTTGCAGTTTGGAAATGAGAGGACAGGCTACTCTAGAGAAATACATAGACCTGAACTGGAGAACCACAGCCCCAGATTCAAGCTGCTTCAGACTTACTACTGCTAGTCATAATAGTTCTCTCATTTCAGGCTTGACTACAGTTTGGCCAAATTACTTTTATGCTAGGGCCTGTACAAACGTCCTAAGAAAACCACGGTCCTTACCTTGAGGAACATATTTTTGTAATGGCTTCATCTTGCACAGATGTAAGCCTGTGATAGTCACGCTGACTGTGAGATATATCTGTCCTCATCCCCCATTCCTATTGCTTCATAGCATAGAGAGACCTGTGCATAGTCATTATTTGGACTTGGCTACAAAGGTTTTTACATACATCTTCCTGCAGTATGTGCATGTCTCATAAATGACTCTGTGTCTTTATGACACCCATATGAGAGAAGGGAATCTGGCTCCGCGTGTTTATGAACGAGAGGATGGAGAAAATATTTTTCCTAGTGTGTTCCTACCATTTTGGAAACTGGCTAGAGGCATTTGGATTTTCACAGGTGATAAATGGCACCATAAGCGCTATCACCTTCATATGGATTTGTGCACAGCCAGTATGCTTTGAGTTTTAATAGGAGTGCCTGGAAAATAAGGACTGTGAAATTGATGTCCACTCTTGCAAATGGCAGTCTACACTGACTTTCCAAAGTCTTCTACAGCGACTCTAAGATTGGAGCTTGGGATACAATCTGTCTCTTCTGGCTCACTGTTCAGGGCCTTTTCTACAAGACCACCCTAGAAATTACTGGAGTGCTCTCTACCCAATATGGAACCATGGCAGCATAAATAGCTGGCTGAAGTTCTCCAAAATTCCGTTTAATTGAGCCCTGAATGACGAGGGGGACAGAAGAGGAGGAAAACAGGATACTGTGTTGTATCCACTCTACACACAAGAATGGATGTGTTTTACTCTTCCCTTTCTGCCCTCAAATAGATGAGGAAGAGGGAGTTGATTCAGGCTGTGCTATTGGTATTAGCAAGCAAAGGGTGACGGCATGGTTTCCTGTCTAGTTTGCTCATCCATGGGTGCTGCAAGATAGCTTTGACAGTTGTTAAAAGATGAAGGAGAGGCTGTTTTGGCTTGGCAGCTGTGTGATGACCTCACTATTCATTAATTATTTGTATTTCTTGATGAAACAGGTTCTCATTAGGGGAACAGACTCAATTGTGCTATGAGGCTCAGTTTCAGCTCTTCTTAAAGGTCCAGTTGTGGGTTTGCATGTGATTCTGGTTATGTCTCTTTCTGCAGATGGAGTTCACTGTCTCACGTGTGCCATGATGCTGCTGAACACAGACCTGCATGGCCACGTGAGTATGCACAGCTTTCTGTAGACTGCTCCCATTGACACTGTACTTGGATAAGGTGGCCTCCCGGCAGCCAAATCCTCTTGCTGGTGGCCTGCTGCTAAAGCACACACAGCAAACAGTGAGAAGGCTGCACTCTCAGGCTGTTGTGCTGGGTTGGGCTTTCCAGCATGTGTAAGCCAGCGTTGTGCCTGGCTTTGCCATAATGAGTGAGCATGCTCCTTGTCTTCAGGCCCCTGTATTTCTGGTATGCTTCCTATCCTTCCCTGGTTGCAGCAGCTGGAACTGGCCAGGAAGCTGTGGTTGGGATTGGCTTCTCATTTCCAGTATGTAAAAACATGTGGGAAGGCAGAAGGGAGGTGAAGAGGTGCTGGGAAGGTCACAAGGGGAATGTGATGTTTGCAGGCATCCACTTGCAGCCGGAGACATCTGGTGGAACCAGAGTTCTGCTCAACCAGGGTAAGACAGGTGTGCCTAGAGCCAAGAGAGCAGAGGAGGGACATGGACATCCTGAATGGGAGCCCTGTGTTCCCCCACTGCACACCTCTTCCCATTGCCTGTCCAGAGGGAATAGTATTGCAGCTTGAGTCCTCTTAAGTCATGCTGGTATGCGGTGCCAGCAGCTCTAGCACGAGTATTTCAGCACCCATGGTGTAATACACCTGCTATGCATGGTATTCCCATGCTGATGGCAGTCCTCCTCTGTTCTGGAGTCAGGACAGAAAACACAGGAAGTATAGCATGATAGCATGCAGGAGCAGTGGCTTCAGGCAGGTGACTTGAGGCTTCTCTCTGGCTGAGACCCTCCACTGCTCTGCCAAGAGTTCATTGGCAGCTCTTATGCAGCAAGGGTGGTGGGTCAAGCAGCAGGACATGGAGGCACCCTGGGTCTGTCTCCACGCGCTGCTTGGCCCCTGTGGGTGCAGCTTTGCTGTGGGTGCAGGTAATGAAGCCAAGGCTTGTGTGTGCTTCCCAAGGAGTTTTGATGCACACCTCCCATCAATTGAATGCCTTTGTCTGAAAGTTGCAGGGAAGGGAGATGCAAGGAATTCTTTTCTATGAAGGCTGAGCCTTCCCTGACTGAGGAGCATGTTAGTCACAAAAGAGGGTCAGCAGAGGTACAGGAACATGGTCCAGTGTGCCTCTTAGTGTACACCACTTCTGTTCAGCACACCCGAGACTGCCTGCACAGGCATCCTGCTCCCCAGAGCAACGAGCAGCCTGGGGCACCTGCTCTCCAGCCTGCCTGGCCTTGCTGGCCAAGGAGGGAGACTAAATGGTTGTGCCTCAGCCTAATAGCGTTTCCCATCACTCCTCCAGATGCTTTAGTGGGCCTACTGTCTTCATTGGATACTGGAGTAATGGTCTGGCTCTGACCCATCGTTGCTGATGACAATTTGCAGCTGAAGCTAGGATGGCTTGCTGCTGCATTGTGTAACTTTGGAGGTTTATCCTACTGGCAGTCATTAGTGTATTGTTACATGTACACAGCTGTAATGTTTGCCTCACTCCTGCATATGTCTCCTGCCCCCTCCGTCTCTTCTTTCCCTCTCCCTGCCCTCCCACCAGTCTCTCCCACACCCCATGACTTCCTGTAATTTTGGTCTTCCTCTTATTGCTTTGCATTTTTCCACATAGGTGGTAAGTTTTTTACTTGGAATGCAGCCCCTTGCAGATATACACTAATTGCCTGTTTCCTAACAAAGATAATGCTCTGACCCATCCTACCATGATTCTGCTAGGAAAATGAAGCAAATGAGTCACAGGGCTTGTCTACACTGAGCCCCATTTGTTGCTGACATACTGATCACAAGTGCAAAAACTTCTATTTCACAATAAGCTCAACTGCTTGTAGGGCTTTAGTGCAGCTGCTCTGCTTTCAGTTCACACTTTCCCTTAACTCTTGTAGACAAACTCTTACTTATGCCTTTGCTTGTCCCTGTCTTGCCACATTTCATTATCTTTGTAACTAAATCATTTTTGCTGGCTGTGTCTTGGAGATGCATGCTCACTTCTCTGCAGGGAGGTATGTAGACTCCAGACTGTAATGCTGGAGACCTTCAAGACTGCCAGGCGCATCTTCTGGAACTGTTGTGGCGCTGTGTGGAAATGTTAGCTTTGGTCCTGAATGCAAGACAGGGATTCCTCTGCAATGCCAGTTGTCTCAGGGCGTGAAATAAGCCATATGGTTGTTGCTTTTGGTCAGCGTAGGGAAGCTGCAAACTGCTGCTTGGAGGAAACAAACAGAAGCAGGCAGAAGTCTGTCTCACGGAGGAAGGAAAGCATTCCAAGTCGACCAGCACATCTCTAGCCTGCACCAAAAGACTGCGATTACAAGCTGTGTTCTGCAAGCTTAGCGACCAAGGAGCCAGGGTTACGGCCAGACTGTGTTGTTAGGAGGCTCCCCGATGTGGGAAGCAGTGTGTTGTTACAGTGTTCTTGCTTGTGGTCTGTCAGCTAGTCTTTGCTGGCCACAGGTGGTGGGATCTTCCTTTGTGGCTAGATGAGGCTGACAGTCAAGGTTTGCTGTTTTTCCATGTCTCCCTGATCGTGCTTTATGGAAGGGAAGTTGAGGATATGCAGTCCAAGTGGTCATGTAACTGTAACATCGAATGACCTGTATTCCTGACTGGTGCCCTTCTTTGGGCTCCACTCCTGTGTTAAATCAGGCTCTTGCTCCTAAACCAAGTCACTATCTGTGTACAAAGCTCTTCCACAGTATTTTTGCAGCCAAGGCCTACCCTGGTCATGGAGAAGTCATCTTTACCTGCTTCAACTGATTGGCAGCAGTGGCATCCCAAAGATACCATGGTCATCACTGGGCCTTGTTTTTCCTCTCCCTTTACAATGTTTCCCAGGCTGCTTTGCTTTCCTCAGATCTCTCTGGGCTCCTTTTTCACCAACTCAGTGTTGCCATTGCTGGCTGCCCACACATGCCACGTGTGGGACTTCTAGAACCTGGGGTACAGACACCTTCTCTGAGGGGTGGTGGAAACTGGGATCCAAGAGCAGTTTAGGGCAGCCTTAATCCTCCAAATGAAGAAGCTTGGGTCCTACAAAAACATAGCTGCTCTTTCCTGTTTGTGGCTCAGCTGGGCAACTTTTGGTTTGAGAATTAGACAGGAGGAGAGAAAAGAGAACAATCCTATGACAATGTCAAGGCAGCCTCAGTCTGTGAATCAGAAAAGGTAATCACTGCTTCTCAGCACCTTAGTCCAGCTCAAGGCAGTTGCTCTTGGAAGGGAACATTGGAAATCATATGAGAAAGGACTGGAAAGGGCATCAGTCGACTTTGCCTTATGCTCCACAGCAGGATTGAGTAGAACTTTTCCATAGAGGCTAGTAGAGCCTCTGTAGACATGGGGGTGTAAGGCACCATGCAGATAAGATGGAGCTTCATCATCACCCCCTTCATTACCCCCCAGTATTTAGCTGTTCTTCTTTTTGGATGGGTGTGTGTGGGACTTGGGGTAGAGATGCACCTTCCCTTTTCTAACTAACTATATTCACACAAGAATGCTTGTGTCTGAGTAATCGTGGGAATGCCGCCTTAGTGCTACCTGCCTTGGGCTTAAATTAGAGCAGGAAAATGCAATTCACCTGATTTTGCTTTTTTAAGTTGTTTTGGAAAGCAGCATGGATATGATGCTGTGTTTCTCTGACATCCCTTCCAGAACATTGGGAAAAAGATGACCTGCCAAGAGTTCATTGCTAACCTCCAGGGGATGAACGATGGCAAAGACTTCCCAAAAGGGCTGTTGAAGGTAAGGAATGAACTACAGAATATGGTTTTCGGCTTTAGTGAGAGATGGTTCAAAACAGAACCCCCTGCTGGCTTTTTGTGAATCTTAACTGCCTTCACTTGGTTGTGATTGAGACTCTCTGCGGTGTGAAGAGGTGAGACTGAACTCCAGCAGCGACAGCTCCAGAGCTGTGTGTCCTGTAAACTCATGTGGTCATGCCATCCCAGAGTGCTGTCTCCTGATTAAAGCATTCAGAAGCAGACAGTTGGTTCTGACTATTGAATACATAAGGGCTAATCCTGAGCTCACTATATTGGAAGGTGTGTATGTTTTTTCATCAAAGGTGCTTTGGGGCTTTCACATCAGAGCAGGAGATATAATTTCAGATTAGAATGTGTTGTCTGGCACAGGCTGCTTTGCTTCAGGTTTTGTTCATTAAGTTTGTGCCAGGAGTTAAATTTGAAGGACAGGGGAAGGACAAATCTTGTTTCATTGTCAGTAATAATGAGAGTGTTTCATTTCTCTTTTTTTTTTTTTGATTGCTGGGAAGAAACAGCAGCCTGTTTGAATGAAGAGAGGAGCTTATACAATAGAGTTCATAATTTATTCTTTTCGGTAATGGAAATAAAAATGAGAGGTTGCTGCATCTGAGAGCTGACCCAAAGCCTACTGAAGTAAATCAAAAGAATTGCTGTCTCCTCTGTGGGTTTTTTGTCTGGCCCATTGCAAGATGTGGATGTACCTGCATAGTTACAAGTGGCAGACTTTGTTTTCTAGTATTGGTAGTTTCTTCTGCCTCTTTGGGGAGTGTTTTCTTGAGCCCATCTGCCTCAGTTCTTACTCAGGAGTTACAAACATAAACTCAACACCCTTGTTTGTAGATTTAATGTCTTTATTTTTTAAATCTGGATACAATATTCATCTGTCAGCAGCAACACTGAAATTATTTTTTCCCAAGGAATCTCATTTCTCAGTCTGACAGAGAGATGTGTTGAGATTAATTTACAGGCTAATTACTGGCCTTATTGAATAAATAGGTCTCTAGACTGTGTTTAAATAACCTTCTGAGTGTACTGACGAGAGGCTTCCACTGTTGCTCACCTGCTGTTTATTTTCCTGCTGACAGAATTATGCAGTTAGAGCTGTATCTTGGTGTTTAGCGCTGACCTGCTAATGCTAAGGCTGCCTGGCTTTTCACCAGCCCAGCCAAAAACAGGGCCAAGGCTCAGAATTTTTTTCGTATAGTGAGACAGGAGAAACCTGCTGTCAGTGTCCTACCGTCCCAGCTCATTTGAGGCTTTATGCCCTTTGCATGCTGCCCTGAAGTCTTGGGAATGGAGGTGGCACCCAGCCTTGATCTCTATCAGGCGTGTCTGAAGATTTGCTGATGATCTGCCCCTTGTTTTAATTTAGTAGTGGAGTGAACTGAGTGGCAGTAACTGTGCATTTTGGTAGCTACATCACCGTGTCCACAGCAGCCACCCTGCCACTAGATACGTGATTACAAAGACTTAGCAGAAATTAAATTTGTATTAGTCTCAGTAAATTAAATTAACAGAGCCCTGCTTCAGCACAGTGCCAACGTGCATATAGCTTGCCAGTGCATTAGCAGTGTAGCTAATGAGCTTTAGTGAGGCTATAAGCCATCTCTCCGTGTCCCTCTGCAGCCGCCTGGGAGAGGCAGAACCGTTTCCACAGGGTGGCAGTGTGGCCCTGTGGGAATGAGGGTCTCATCTCCCACTGGTGAGTAATTCAGACCAGTGGGGAAGCAAGGGGGCTTTTCTACCTCTCCAGTCTCTCTGCATTCCCCTCGTGGCTCTGCTGCACCCCTGTATGAAGTTCTGCAACTCTGCCAAGTCCTGGAGTGAAGCTGAATGGCACTGGAGGAGAATGATGGTGGGAGTGTTGTGCTGGTTCAGCCATCACCATTTTAGGCTGCCATCAGTTGCCTGATCACACAGGCCAACGCTGAACTCAGTAACATCCCCTCAGAAGTCTTCTTTCAAGCAGTTCTGTTATAGGTTCCTGTGGGCCCAGCTCCTCTGCTGTGCACTGTGGCGCTAGCATTGCCTGCTGGACACAACAGAGAGATGGCTCCCTCAGTGGCCCTTCACATGGAAGGACACCACTGAGAGAGCTCAGCAAGATGCAACCAGCCCCAACAGAAACCACACCCAACGGCAGGCTCCTCTGACTGATCAGCTTCTGGTTAAAGTAGCCCTGGCCTTGCCCACCACCCCAACCATGACCACCGGGGTGATGGCAGAGCCACAAAAACACAGGTGGACTAGGTTCTGCCTCTGGAACATGAAGCCAATAGGAAAAACAAAACATTCTGCTAGGTTGTGACTCATTCACAGGTCAGCTCTAAGTTGGGGCCCAAAACTCAGGGGCCAGCACTTCATGGGAGATGTTAGCAAATGCTTAAGTCTTTGCAGGTAGCATTCATCCAGGGTTTGGCAAGCTCTCTGCAGCATTTACCATGAACCCAGTTCATGGCATCAGGGGTGCAAATACCACTTGGGCTACTCATGACAGTAACCTGACAGGCAGAAATCATAGAATAATTTTGGTTGGAAGAGACCTTGAAGATCATCAAGTCCAATCATTAACCCAGCACTGCCAGATCACCACTAAACCATGTCCCTTAGCACCACATCTACATGTCCTTTAAATACCTCTAGGGATGGTGACTCCACCACTTCCCTGGGCAGCCTGTTCCAGGGCTTTACAACTGTTGCCTTCAGTCAATCCCATCACCCTTTAGTGCTACTGAGCACACAGTGTGGCCCTGAGCATTTATTCTGTCTGAACAGGAGAATAGGCCTCCAAGGGGCAAGCATCAACATGTGAGGAGGGAGACTTTTGCCTTCTGTGTGGTCAGCCTCAGAAAATTTCCCCCATGAGATGTGATTGCTTCTTTCTCTCTGTTCCCAAGAGGAAGCCATCTGTTTGTTTTATTAAGTTTTTTCACAGAATCACACAGAATTGCCTAGATTGGAAGACACTTTTAAGATCATCGAGTCCAATCCTTAACCTAATACTGACAAACTTTAGTAAACACCATTAAGACCTTCAGGATGTGATTCTCTGTGTGTCACTGATAGTGTTTTAAGAATAGAGATTTTACTCTGGTTAGAGAGGGAAATGAGAAATGCTAATATGATCTTGGTCACCTTATGTCTTTCTATCTGTTCATTAACACTGAAAAGACTTTCACTTTTGTCCACCCATCTGCACAGAAATTCGTCTCCTCTTTTTCATTCCTTGTGTTAGATCTGAGGTTGCTTTTAAAGTTGGGACCCATAGAGGCAAATATGCCAAACTGTGATTAAAAGTGTGGTTCTTCCCAGGGTATCTGCTTGTAGTATTCATATATTCAGTACTTTGCCAAGCAGGTAGATGTATTTACCTTCCCTTTTATTCCATCTTAGCTCCAGTTTGACTGTCACACAACCCATTAATCTGCTATCAGATGCTAGTAAAGACTAGACATGGAGACAGTAGCCTGATTTGCAGTTATATAGTGACAGTGCATGCTGACCTGAGAGTGGTAGTCTATACTTACTTTAAGGTTCCTGCATGCCTTCAAACTAGGTCAAATTCCTTGTAAATGAGAACCAGCATCCCAAGCTGTGATTCTCTTCTCCAGTGTAAATCAGGAGCATCTATCTCTGTGGGTCTGGCTGGGGTAGAAGGTGAGTCAGGTCTGTTAAATCCAGGTAGGTTAAGGTTATTGAAAGGGAAATTTTTCAAAAGCAAGAACACTTTTTCAAACTCCTGTCCTTTGACTCTGAGCTGTTACACTCCAAGATTACAAATAATTCTATATTATGTCAAGCTGTGATCAAGCAAGGTGATCCTGAATTTCAACCTTGATCTTATACTTTTCCTGTAGAAATTGTTCCTTTGTTCTGGTTAGCTGAAGCCCTGGAAGGAGTGCTAAATAGCAAGAGTGGTGATTGCCCATGTTCTAGTTAGTGCAGCAACACTCTGTTGTGGATGGGCTTAATCATAGCTCCTAACGCTGATGAAGAATCAAGCAGTCACCTGCATTTACAGGTGAGGATGAGTGACAGCTTTGCCAAGACTGTGAGAAACCTAGGGACCTAGCTGCAGTGCTCATCTCCTCAGAGCAGATGTACCTGACACCCCAGATTAGCTGTCACAGGTGCTACTGTGGATGGTCAGGTAAGCTGGAGGAGAGATGCAGCACCACCATGAGTGAGAGTGAGTGCTGAACGCATCAGAAACAGTTAAAACAGCTAAGTCCTGTGGGTTGCTAACCTAAGAGAATCTCAACCAGGCCATTGTTCATTTATTCCTGGAGAAAGAGAGGCCATGGTTAGGGTACCCCTACTTGGAAGGAAAATGAAATCAGTCTGGGACAATGTCAGGAACCTCATGACTACAGCATAGGAGCAGTTTATCTGCAGGCTGGATCCCTCCACCTGTGTTCACACCAGTTTTGATCTGGTTCAGTGTTACCATCTACTCTGATGATACTCTGTGTTTGCATTATGTGACCAAAGCTGGGTTTCATGAGATTGTCTGGAATGAGAAGGCAGTGTGGACTGCATTAATTGAATGCTGATGTAGTGCTGGCCACTCTTTCTTCCTCATGTCACCTTGTAGCAAGGCATGTGAGACTCTGCTCCAGCAAGGCTGCCTTTCTTACACAAGGAGAGAAAATGTCTACCCTGGCCCACAGGGAGCCTGTAACTAGTCATCTCTGAAGAAACGGATCCCTGGTCTTGTTAGGCAGTGTTCTGGGAAGGGTACTCTGTCATTAGGCTGTGTGCTAAGTTCCATCTGCCCATAGTGTCCTGCATAAGTAAATGTCCTCTGCATCTTCATTGTCTAAGGTACCTTACTCATGGAGTCAAGGACATCACCCAGTCTCTGACATGGGCTGACTCTGATGTGTGTGCTGCCCCATGACATGAACACTAGATGTGAGGGAGTTGTACCTGGCTGTGTGTGTTGTGATACGAGGTGTTTGCTCTTAGCTGACCCATGATGCTGTCAGGGAACCTCTCCATCATGCTGAGGGACCTGGGGTGCTCTACAGAGACTTGGCTAGAGCCATCCCAACAGGGGCTGCTGATGGAGATAAGATGTCAGTCCTGCATAACATATCTGCTTTTTCTCAAAGGCTGTTTTCTGGCTAGGCCTTATCTCATGAGGTGCACTGTAATGAAGTCACTGAATTAAGCAGGAGTTGCTGGTGCTGAACTCTTCTGAAGAACCAGTCCTACTTAATTTCCTAAATGATCTGAATTCTTTATCAGGATTGCTGGGATGTGCAATTTCCTACAGAAGCTGCAAGGTAGGGTTTATCTCATTTTGCTGTCAGGACCCTGCACTTTAATTAAGACTATGATTTTTTTTTTTTTTTTGCCACTGTCTTTCTGCCTCCTTGGTGTTTTTTTCTTTTTTCTTTTTTTTTTCCCTTTAAAAGCCCTCCACAGCAAACAGTCAATTTAAAGAGAGTTACTGGCATCTTGCTTCATCCATTCCAATCATTTCAGGTATTTAGTGGGAGAATGGAACATCAGGTGGCTAACTCTCTTCCTCCATTTACTCAGAGGAAATCATGCTAATCAGAATGCTGTGTACACCCTAATTGCTCTCATCTGCAGTCTCCACACTTCTTCCATTCAATGGCTGAGGCTCTTTGGCAAGGAATTCCCACCTTCCTGCTACTGCTGAAAGGAGACGGGAGCGTCATGAATCTGGGTAGATGGGAGCGTGTGGCAGCATGCCAGAAGGGCCCCAGGAGAGACAGCGTTGTCTGCTGGACCATGAACCAAGTATCTCTGCTCCACTAAGAAGTCAGAGCTCTGCTCAGTTGGAGAGCTTGCCTCCTGGTTTCTCTCCCAAAATGAAGTTTTTCCTGCTAAAAAATATTTCTGTTGGGATAATGTTTCTAGGGCAGCCATTTCTTATCTGTTTGAAATGAAAGGTCTGTTACTGAAGGCCCCTTTCAGCTGCTAGGAGACAAAAGAGTCTAATCTGGCAGCATAAAACGCAGAATAAAACCATTAATCTGTGTCTTAAAACAGCTGTTTTTAGAAGCATACTTTCCTTTCACGCTGCAAAGAGCCACAGAGCCATAGTGACTGAAGGGAACGCCCATCTTGTCTTTTCTCCCCTCCATCCTCAACATGGACCTTTGTGCTGTGATGACCTTTGTGCTGTGATAACCTTTGTTTCCTTTGGCTTGCAATTTTTTGGGGTACTGTTGTTTGTCCTACGTAAGTGTAGTGGGTTAACCTTGGCTGAGCGCCAGGTGCCCCCCAAGCCTATCAACCCCCCCCCCCTTTTCCTCTCCCTCCTCAGCAGAGGAAAAAGGGAAAGGAAAATAAGATGGGAAAAAAACCCTTTGTGGGTAAAACAAAAGCAGTTTAATAATAACAGAAGCAGAGCCAAGCAAATCTGCATGCAGAAGCAAAGGAAAACAAAGATTTATTCTCTACTTCCCATCAGTAGGCGATGTCTGGCCCCTCCCTGGGAAGCAGGGCTCCAAGACATGTAGCAGTTGCTCTGGAGGACAACAGAATGCCACCCCCCTCCTTTTCCCTAGCTTTATAGTTGAGCCAATGTCATATGGTATGGAATATCCCTTTGGTCAGTTCAGGTCAGCTGTCCTGGTTGTGTCCCCTCCCAAGATCTTGCCAACCCCATCCCACTGAGGGGGAATGCTGGGAAGAGCCTTGGTGCTGTGTGAGCACTGCTCAGCAGCAGTCACAGCACAGATGTGTTATCAACACCCTTCTAGCTCCCATTACAAAAACACTGCATCATGAGGGCTGCTGTGGGGAAAATCAGCTCAGCCAGACCCACTACAGTAATAACCAGTTAAAGGATGCCTGTGCAGAACTGTGAATTAAACCAGGCTGTGATGGTGTATGCATTGCTTTGGGTCCCACAAGTAATGGAGATCCTGACACGCCCCTGCCCCATTGAGATGCAAGTGTATTTTATTTTTGCATTCTAGGAACTTGCTTTAATGCATATAAAGAGAAAAATCTGAAATCTATGGACTTCTCTCAAGTCAAATAAGCCTAGGTACAGTGTCAAGGAGAGCAGCATAAGTTAAAAGCCTGATGCTCTCCACCAGGTCTCCCTGAGCAGGTAAAGCAGAGCTTTAGAAAAGGCTTAAAACATAAAATATTGTAATGGTGTTCCAGGAATAAGGATTCCGCTGTGTGGTCTACAGGTGGTACTAGGAATTGCTTATCTCGATAGGAAGCAAGAATTTCAGAATGGGCCTGTTTCTGCTTTCATTATCTGCATTTCTCAGAATTATTTTTGCTTCTCCAACCTTTCATCTCTTTGCTTTCCAGTTGTTATTCAATAGATCTAACTTAGCCCACCAGGCTTTTGTGTGAGCACAGAGTGAAACCCAAGCAGAGTCAGCTAAGAATTTCCATTACTACTAGGTGCAATTATGTTGCTCAGTACCAGGCTCCTAATTAATGTTTGGGGGGTTGATTTTCATCTGTGGAGGCAAGGTCTCCATAGTGTCTTGTCCAGGTTGATCAGGCAAGTGAATCATTTGCTGTTTAGCTTCTCCAGTCTGTCAAATAGCCAAGGCTGTCAGTTGTGCCCTGGTTTAACTGAAGTGCTTAGCAGCTCCTGAGGAGGAATGTCACCATTCAGAGCTTCCCATTTCTTATGCTGTCATTGTGGAGGATACAGACTGGTAGTCTCCAGGAATGATGTGCTCTGCCACTTTAAAGTAGGAATTTGGGGCTCTTTTTGAGCTGGGAAATCTCTAATACAATGTCACACATACATTTTGGTCCCTATGACATATTACTCCCACCTCCCATGTAGGTAGAAAACAAATTCTGAAAAACATTCTTTGATCTTCCACCCACTGATCTGCTTGAAATTTAAGTTCTGTGCTGCAACTCAAGGGAAGGAGGTGTAGCAATATAATTTATACCATATTTTAGAAAAAAAGAGAGAGAAGAGGAGAAAACAGCACTTCCACTAGTTTTAGAATTACTGCTGTATAAATTTTTGTTGTTCCTTCCTCCTCTTTGTCACTTCACTTTTCAAATGACATTGGACTATTCTCTCTCTGACCCAGTTACACTGTTTTCTTTCAAGAAAGAGTGCTAAGTTGCTCCTTAATTTTTTACTTTTCTTTTTTACTCCTTTTCTGTAATGCTAAATGGAACATTAGTTTCCTTCTGAGGTGATGGAGTATTCTTAAGATCCTGTTACAAATATGGGGCAAATCCAGCTCATCTATTTTCTGCCCTGCTAACAGATGGGTTCTGACAGTAGTGAGGGTTAGGAAGGATTTCTCCTGCTTTTGGGGCAAGACAGCTGGACATCATTTCATAGGTATCTGCATTTGTGGAGGAAAGGGCTATCAACGGTTATGCCTATATTGCCCCCTGTAGCTGCTCCTTCCATGCTGCAACACTGCCAAGTGCAGCTAACACCCACATGAAACTTGTGTGATTCTCAAGAGTGGCCTCAATTCCCTTTTTTGACCTCTCCTTCCCCTCCTTCCTCCCACTCCTTTTCTCTCCTTCGTCCCTTCTTCCTGCTTTCCCCCCTCTTTCACACCCATTTCTTCCCCCCTTCCCTCTCTTTTTTTCCCCACTTTTCTTTTTGTTATTGCATTTGCTGTCTGAATCAGAGGAAAGCATTGAAGGATGGTTGGTTTTTTTATGTACATCTCTGGGGGAGTGCTGGGTGGTGAGGGGTTTGTTTTGGAGTTGTTTGCTCTTAAGCATGCTCACTGCAGGGACAGAGGCAGGGGTTGTTTGCAGCTGATGCAAGAGAGTTGGTAGGCTTTGCATCAGTGCTTGGTTCGCTTCCCTGTGGGTTTGTGTCACAGCCATGCAGAATTTTAGGGTTTCGGTGCTTTTACAGGTTTGTTCGAGGTACTGCTGTTTTCTGTAGCTACATTGGACTTGATGTAGCTACTTTCTGTAGCTACTTGGACTTGATGATCCTGGAGGTCCTTTCCAACAGTTAAGATTCTATGATTCTATGATTTGGCAGTTTTAACTTGGGGGATTTGATGGTCTCTGTTAGTTGGTGTCTGTTATGTTGCTCTCCTAATTCTGTCAGCTCTATTGACAGTAGACAATAGTTCCTTAAGGAGGAGTGCAAGAGGAGAAACTTTTTTTCCCTGGAGATGTATTCCTGCTTTGCCAGGAAATGCAACAGCTAGTCTGTGACACCAAGCTTTTCTCAGTTATGCTGCAAGGCAAATTAAGATGGATAATGGCATCTCCTCACTTGCAATGCTAATCAGGATAAAGGGGGGAGCATGGGTTTTTTTGCATCCCTATTATTATCGAAGAGCTTCTTTTCATTAAACCTGTGGTCTCCCACCATTCTCAGGAGGACACTTGTCTTAGGAGTGGTTCCTTTTGGCTCAATATGAATCATGGATCCCAGAGAGGTATTGTGATACCAGAATTGATTTGGTTTTCTGTGAGCCAATATGGTTCTGTCATTCTGCTCACTTTTAGGGGCTTATGGATGTAAAAAGTCAGTAGTAAAGACTTGTGTCTGAGACCAAAAGCTAGCTGGTTGTGGGTATGCTTTTAGCCTGCTTCTCATGTAAAGTAACACATACAGACTTTAGTTGTCCTCATGGGGTCATAGGAGCAATGCTTGTGTTTTCCTGTTTCTATGAGCTGATGTGCTTTGCTTCATGGTTGAGGTGGTCTAAGAGCACATGCTTATGCAGCTACAATTAGCTTCATTGACATGGGATAGCTTTCTGGGCTGTAGTAATGTGACCGCTTTCCATTGTAAGGATTACTTTCCATATTGTACAAGAAATCAGAATCATCTCCAGGGATTCCTTCAGAGCCTATAGCACAGGCATATGTACTATAGTATAAACAGAAAGAAAATGAAAGATTCTTTCTTGAGGACATCAACAGATATATTTTTCTGGTAATTTCAGATTGGGATAAAACGCAGCATCTCTGTAAATGTCTGGTAATAATGCACTGTGGTTGGTGGAGCATCTGAGTCTCATGAGGAAGGCTAAGTGGATAATTTTGGTTAATAATTTTGAAATTTTTTATCAATATCTGTCATTCTCCCCCATACCTGCTGTTACTCTGTTAGGGTTCCTCTTGACCTGGTTCCTATGCAGGTAGAAATGAAGTGGTTGCTCCAGTATTTCTGTTGTTTACAGGAATTACAATTTAATATTGATTGTCAGCTTCCCCTGGTCAGCTCACCTCAGAAATCATTATCTTAATATCACAGGAATGTCGGTTCAGTTATGTTATTGTTCATCAGTTCCTGAGCTCTAGTTCTGTAGCCATCCTGTATGAGTAGCTTATCCAGCAAGATTAACTTTCCCCTTCCTGTCTGTTTTCTGGAGGAGAAAAAAACAAGGATGAAAGAAGAAGGAAAGCAATACTATGAGAAATATAATGTTTATTTAACAAGCAGTATTTAGTAGCAGCATTAAATAGTGCCACTTTTCTGTGCTACACAAATATGTTACTGGCTCTTGGGAGTATATTATAGGTAACTGATGTGTGTGTTTATATATTTTGTTGGCTTTTGTTGTTGGTATTTTTATTACTGGGACCAGGCTTAAATGATGCTAATGGATTCTGGCAGCTTTGTGTGAGGATGCTGGAGTTCTTCAGACACAATAACGTGATCCTTGGATTTGGTCCCTAAAACCCAGTATTGAATTTCACTTTGAATTCCACAGCTTTTTCTTTTTCTTGTGTTGTTGATTTGCTGAACATTAGGAGGACCAAGCAAGGACTGAGTATGTTTGGCCTCCCAGGGAAACTTGACTGGTGGGAGGAAGAGATGGGAGGATCTTACTGCACAGTGAGTTGGAATGGCTGCCTGTTTCCTCTGTGGGTGATGTAGTGCCTGTGACAGGTGAAAGCTTCTGGATGGCTTTTCAAGGGTGAGGAGGAAGGAATAGTAGAGACCGTATTTCCCCTTCCTGCATGTGTTTTGGCCCAAAGTTACAAATTCTTCTGCTGGTTTATTTTTTACTCCTTAGAGGTGCTGGTAGGGAAGGTCCATAAATAGGGTCAGCATCGTTTTGGTCACCCCAGTGGTGTCACTGGCCTGTTCAGTCTAAATACTGACTTAAATCTGCATTCTGCCCCTTTCCCACTGCCTCTGATTAAGGGAAAGGTCATGGCTTCTTGACACACTTGGAGGGTCACCTGGCTGTGTACCGCTTTGATTTTTTTTCCAGTATTGCACAGCCATTTCAGCCCTGCTTTAAGAAAATCCCTTCTATTCTCTCTATTAATGTTAACAACCTACTTCTTCCCTCAGAAATCCGTGTTGCTCAGTTACAGACAGAAATCATTCCTGTGTGCATGCTGATTTCTAAAATGGTGGGACTTCTCTAGTGTTCAAGAGTGTTTTTTCTGCAGAAGAAGATAGTTACTGTGTACACAGGGCTGCTGGCTCAGTGAGGAGTACAAGATTGTATTATCACTTGCAAATGAAAATCAGGGGCACTGATGAAATCTGAGCTGAAGACATTTAAGGCTTCAAAAGTATGCTCTCAGGAGGCTCTCTTTTTGGGGGAGTGTGAGCTGAGGAGTGTTTTCCATACTCCAATGGAAAAAAAAAAAATGGAACAAGGTGCAGCCTGTCACCTTTGGAGTTGTGGACTGCTGCTTGGTTACTCCTGAACCAGACCTGTTTCCTCATGAATTAAGATTCCTGTCCTGCCCGAAGATCTGCTAACCTCAGCTCAGAGGATACTAGGTGTAGAACTGCTGCATTTAGACAGCAGCGATGGTGCTGTGCTGTGGGCAACAAAAGAGAAATGTTGCTGTTCAGTCTAGCTTGCTTTTAATAATGAAATTGCTCAGCGTAATTCACATTGGCCTAGGTCTGTGTGTGATATTTAGGGAATATAATTATTTCAGATGTGTTGAGGGTTCTTGGGGAGGTGGCCTTATAAATCCGAGTGCAAGAATAATCTGCTAGGTGCAGGGGGCTGCTAGGATAGGGAGTGATTTGTGGCCATTTACATAGCACCTGTCAGGACCTGCTGCTTAGCTCATCTGGAGCTGTTTGATTGAAGTGAAAATTTCCTATAAGCAGAGATTTTCTTTGAAAAGCTTTTCCGCTAGCGGTGGATAATTTCAGATGGGTTAAGTAACATAAAACCTTTCCTAGGAAGTGGCACAAGTAACTTGGAGCATACAACTGTTTATTGCTAGCAAAAAAAGAGTCCTCTATTGCTTCAGGTACCCCCTGGAAATGACAGGTTTGTGTAAAAGAAACTGGAGCCCGTCTGGAATTTGATCTTTATGTGTGAGATAGGGATGGGCTTGCTAAACCTGAGTGTTGTGGAAATGAAAGTGCATTTTGCTTGTTTGCCAGGTGGGAAGCAGTTTCTACCTCAAGCAGGACAGAGGCAGAATCCAGGAGGAATCAGAAGTTTCGCACCTGAGGGACAGTTTTTATACTGATATTTAGGTTCCTTGTTCTCTGTTCCACTGACTGTTGTCCTTCAGCATGGTCCACACCTATTGCAGTCTGTAGGAAGGATTTGCACTTGTAGCATCCTTGGGGGACATGCACAAAGGGTGACTGCTGACCGAGGGGCTGCTGTGTACTGGGGAGACAGCTGTGTCTTTCATAAGCAAAAATGCACCTAGGGCTGTAATGTGGGTGCCGGGCATTTGCCCACTAAGGATGTAAATCCCTGATTGCAAGAGGCGGAGAAGGAGTAACCAGAGGAAAAGCCCGCTGAATTAATCTACTTTTATCCACCGCTGGCTGCTGTTGCACACGTGATGTAGGGTGAGCAAACTCGGGCTCTGCCTCAACGTAGCTTGTCTGACACTGACTGGGACCTGGGTGTAAATGGGGGCTGGAGCCCTTCTGCCCAGCTTTTGGCTGCCTGATGTGTTTCAGCGTGGGATGTTGGCGTCAGCATTCCCGGGCAGCGATCTCTTGTACCTGGCCACAGGCGTAGGCTGTGCGCGATGGTGGGAATGGGATGAGACGCTCTGGTGCCCTCCGAGACCGCGACCCAGGCCTGGCGGCTCGGGGCAGGCTGCTGCCGTCGGGGTTAGCCCGCCATGGGGTCCCCACGCTGCGCCGTCTTCCAGCTCCTCCTGCCCGCTCTGCATGAGCTGTTTGCCTCTTCCGAGCTCGGGATGATGTGCCCCTGCCATCCGTTCGTCCCCTTCTGCCTTGGCGCTTGCAGGAGCTGCTCCTCCTACCCCGGTGTGCGCTGGCCGAGCCGAGCTCTCCCGCTCTCTCACCGGAGCAGGTTGCCATGGCAGCGCACCGTCTGCTGCGCTCTGGGTCTCCAGGAGCCAGAAATGATGGTGCTTTTGCAACACTGAGGTAAACATCTCTATTTTC
>VZZY01011407.1:0-10519 GCA_013400335.1 Eurystomus gularis
GCCAGCCCTGTGCCCCGCTGCGCCCCAGTGCATCCCTCCTTCGCCACCTCTCCGGCGTCTCGCAGCCCCCCTGGGACAACGGTGCCAGGCCTGGGTCCTGCTGTGCCCCAGCGCATCCCCCCACTCGCCACCTCTCTGGCGTCTCGCAGCCCTCCCGGAACAGCGGTGCCAGCCCTGTGCCCTGCTGCACCCCGGAGCATCCCACCCTACCCAGACTCTGGAGCCCGCGTAGCTCCCAGAAGCCCAGTGGCAGTGGAGACCTCCACCCCACAGCCCCCACACCCGTCCCCATCAACCCACCCCTCTTCCCAAAGAGGGGCAAAGAGACCCCCCCCTCCCGTGGAAACCCGCCATGGAGGTAGTGATGGAGAGACTGGGGTCTCGGCTACACCGTTTTGATCTCTCGGCTTGGATGCAGACCATGCCAGAAAGGGACTGGACTAAACTAAACTAACCCAACTGGAAAATAAACTGTAGGGATGTTTGTTCCTTAGATTAACTGTTACAATTATTTATTATTTACTTTCCAACAGGACTCGGCTGATGCATCCGCTCTTACAGCAAATTACTCTCCGCACAGGAGTGGCAGAATTCACCAAACAGACTAAACAAATGACAAGAAGAAAAAAAAAAAAAGCTGCCTAAACAGCTATGCTTTTGTATCTGGAGAGAAACATTGTTACTATTGATGTTATTGTTTATTAGATCTCTTACTATTGATGTTATTGTTTATTAGATCTCTTACTTGATATGCTCCAACATGAAGGCCTCCTTGAAAACGAAGCTGTTTCAATACTAAATTGGTGTGACCGGCACCAGGAGAACCCCTAAACCCAAGCCAAGAAGTAGTTTGAATATTCGTCTTATCTCTTTTGTTTGGATTATGAAATCACACCCTCTATTATTATTATCACTGCTAAATATTTTTACTCAGTGGTTCCTGACAGCTTTAAATCTTGATACACAAAATCAGTGTGAAAAACATTCAAGACCAAACATATAAACCCCCTGAACCAGAACAAACAAAGGGGCTGATAATATTGTTTTTATATTTTACATATTTATATCATCATTTTTATTATTAAAGTTCATTCATCTGAGAAATCCCAGATGGACGACTCCTCCTATCAAGCAATAACTTCAGCCTAATTGACTTCAAAGACAGTGTTGACTGAGGGAAACCTTCAGGACTTGACCTACATGGTCATATCCATGCCATGAATTCTGAAAAAATCACTCCAACTTGCACCAGAATGAGATCAACCACATGCTACATATCAAGGAATGATGATCTAGTGGGAGGTGTCCCTGCCACGGCAGGGCTTTGAAACTAGATGATCTTTGAGGTCCTTTCCAACCCAAACCGTTCTATGATTCTATGATGCATAAAACACCTCTTGTAACAACATATCCCAGCCATTTCACCACAAAGGAGTCAAGGTCTTTGTCCCCCTGTCTTTGTCACCATCCAGGTGATGCAGCCCCCAAACTACTTATATGACCTTCTGTTCCCATGCAGACTGAAGTCTAAAGCAGCCTTTGTTCTGGCTCAGATGTGGGATGCCTGCCCATCACAGGTGAGTTTCCCACTAGGTTAGAGGGACCTAACTGAAGAGCTCCTACTCATTGTCTCATTTTTCTAGGTCATGCACTGAGACCAAGGTTGAGTTCCCAGCTGCACCATGTCTTTCTCGTCATAGCCTGCCAAGAGACACAGGAGACTCTCTCTCTGGGCCTGAATTAGCTCTTATCTAGAAGAAGAGATGGTCTTCCAACCCAGGCTATCCTAAGCAAGCTTCAAGCATCCAGCTTAGGTTGGACATAGCAGATAAAAACCCTCAGATGGATCCTGTCCTTCCATCCTCACTTCCCTATTGAAAAGTCCCACATGTGCCTTTGAGGGCTCCAACATCTCCAAGACTGTGGGCGTTTCTCCTCCTAATACACCCATAAAGCAGCAAAATGCTTCCTGCAGCCTTTCACCTGTGGGAAGTTCTGGGAAATGGAGGATTACAGAGGCAGTACACAAGATTTTGGAAAACATCCAGGTGCCGAAACACCTTCAAATCCACCTTAAGCCTGTGCCCTTATGCATCCAGAAGCTTTTTAAGAGTCTGACTCCAAGTGATGTTGCAAAGGAATTACACCGGGCAGGGAATGGAGCCCACAGCTTCCCTACTCCAGGCTAAAATAACCAGAGAACAACCCCTACTGACTCCAAAATGTCTGCACAATTTTTATTTTTTTTTGCAAGGGCTTGGGAGTGCCTGAAAGACAGTCTGAAACCGTGCTGTAGACTTCATCCATCTCATTCCCAACACAGCACTGGAGGAATAAATGTAAAACATTGAAACAACAAAAATAATTAATATTCCTGAAACAGCTCGTACTTTATCAGAAATAAAATCTCATGCTATTTTCCCAACACTTCCACCTAAATAAGGAAACATGCAGAGCTGTGTTTTTTCTGGGCTGGCTGTAATTTGCAGGATGATTGAGTAGTCTGAAAGTCAACAGCCCCAGTTTGCTCCTGCACCCCACAGTCCTGAGACAAGGCTGTGGGAAAACAGCTTTCTGGAGCTGACAAACAAAACCGAATGCTAAGCAACGAAGTACGTGTCTCCGCGTGGCCTGAGAAGCAGCCTAACAGTCCATTTGTATCCCAGTTGTCCCCAAAGCCCTGTTTCCAGGCCGTGGCTTTTCAGATTTTGTGTAGCTGTGATGGTCTAGTGAATATCCATCCCAGAACAACTTTCCTCATGTCTCCAAAACCATGACTTGGACCTTTTCCAGCTTTCTTACCTCTTTTCTCCCAGGAACTGCTCACCTCCATCATCACAGAACTCCATTTTTCCCCATTTTCACCCTTCCATCTTGATTGTTTTGCCTTTTCTTTTCCCCTACAGATGGTTTGGGAGACACAACACCTCTGGCCTGTAATTCCTAACCTGCTTCAGTGATTTTTTCAAGCTGCACGTGATAGCCACACAGTTGAACTTCCCCATCACCCCCAGCACCTCGGAGGGGCTGAGGCCATCCAAGCGACTTCGGTTGGCAACGGTGCCTTGCAGGAGCACGAGGCCCCGTGGCACGGGTCCACAGGGACATGCCACCGGGGCGGAGGGTGTGTGGGACCGGGTGGCTGGGCACAGCTGACGGAACACGTGAAGGTGATGGAAGGGCACGGCCAGGATTAGGCGCATTCCCCTCCACCCGCCATTTGTGCAGCCCTCCTCGGGTTACCAGCGGGGAGCAGATACATGGGGTCAGCCTGAGCATCCGAGTAGGATGCCTGGCTGAGGGGATCGCTCTGGATGTGGGGAAAGGTAAGCAATGTGATTAATGGGGCAGATTTCCCTGGGTGGATCAGTCCTGATAAAGCACTTGCTGTGTGACAAGACAGCCCAGAAAATGCCACAGCCGGACAGACAAGGAGCACAACACGCCCCTTCCCATTCGCACTCCACCAGAGTTACTGTGCTCACATGTTTGAGTCTATAGTTAAGGCTGAAACTGAGTTTCTCAGATAAAATGGTGTTTTCTAAGAGCTGAATCACCATCTTCGCTATCTGTGGTAACCCAGACCTAGATATAACCTTGGTGATATTCAGAGAAGAGGTGTGTGCAGATGGAAAGATGAACCAGGGTGATACAGTCCTAAATTCTGTATATTTTTCTTAATAAAAAGTGACATTTCTTCTCCCCACATGCACACCTATTCCCTTAGATTATGCTTTGCTGTAAGCAGTGTTGCAAATAAGCAAATAGTTCATTGTATGCATAAGGTTAACTTTTATAAACGAAGCATGAACACCATCATCAGGCAGAGAAGAAAAGATGGTAACAGGGTTAAACGTCCTGTCAACCAAATCTTGGGTCCTGTGCAGGATACTGAAAGGACCCACTGCCCCATCATCCTCACATCAGAGCCTTCAAGGCTTTTTCCAGGCACAAATGATACCTCCACTACCTTGTGGTCTCTGTCTTGGTCTGAAGTACCACCAGAAGGGGGTTCTGAGCCTTTCCCCCGAGGACCAGTCGCACATACTGCCCAGTCTCACTGTGCCTGGAGAATGTGCTTGGATTTCTCATTGATGCTAAATTTGTACATGACAGCATCTGCAGGAAATGCTTTCCACCATCCCCAGTTGGCCAGGAGACCCTATCTCTCTTGGCCAGGTTTGGCACGCTGTGTCAGCGCTCCCTGGCACTAGGAAAACGTGACAGCCCTGAGCAGGGTATGGGGAACAGGGGCCAACCTAGCCCAGGAGGATGCATCTCATCAGTAGCGTGATTCCCTCACACTGCCTTCTCAGGGGCTGCCTCATGAAGTTCAAGGTGTTGGTGGCTAGGGCATACTGCTCAGCAGCTTAGTTCAGGTCTCCAAGATGGATTATAGCAAAGGACAACTCCTCTTGCCAGGCTAAGCTGAACTTTCCTCTCAAAGGCAAAGGTCGCTTTTGCAGGAGAGCCAGAGCGTCCTAGAGCAGTCCTGGCAAGTACACAATATTCCCCAGGTGATGACATCAAACAGCCTTCCCTGCTCCACAAGTGTGTACAAGAAGGTCCTGGTATAACAAAATGCTACAATCCATGCAAAATTCTCCTTCCTTGCAGGACAGGTATGCACAAAGAAGGATTTTAGGTTGGGCAATGCAGATGGAAGAACACAGAGAAGGCTTTGGATGCACAAGTCCCAGATCTCATCTGCTTTTTGTCTGACTTCTCTCAGTAGATCTAAGAGAATATATTACCTCTCCCAACAGAATTTGCTTCCTTTCCACCCAATGACTGCAGCACCATGACCGCTATAGCAGGAATAAACCACATTTGAAACTTAGCACACCATTTCCACCCTCCTGGAAGGTGCTCAGCTCTTTGGATGAGGAATATGGTATATAGAAAGCTTATGGCAGACCAGGTTGCCATTTGTTTAAAAGAGCTATACTCCTGCTTTCTTAAATTGTATCTCATTCTTCTTTCTCACATCACTTTGCATCACCTCAAGCAATTTGTGTGTGCTCTGTAATTTTTTCCACTCTTAAATGTTTGCAGGCAGTTCCCTTACTCAGCATTTGCTCAAAGTACAAGTAGTTGAAGTTTCCAAATGTTCTCCATAAACACATCCTTCCTCAGTCGCCTTATCCTTTATATCACTCACCGCTGCTTACTTGGAGTCGATCTGACACTGATGTATGAAGGATTTGATTTCGCCTTCCTTTTACATCTGGCTAGTACAAGAATAATCCCGCCGGAGTCATTGGAATCGTTGTAAGTGAGAAAAAAACCTGATCAAGCCAACAGACTCATCTGTGCAGCAACTATTCAGTGCAGGTAGTCTGAGCTGAAGACTCAGAATATGCATCCCCAAATCAAAATACTTCACTTGGTGAGGTGACCGCAGTTTTGAAGGCCTAGATCTGCTCTCACTGCTCACTCTCATCATCCTTCTGTGCGAGAAAGTTTGCCTGTACACATCAATGCTGGGTTTAGTAAACAGATGTAGCAAACATGATAGGAGAGATAGGGAGAATAACAAAAAAAAAAAAAAAAGAAACAAAGCCCAAGTTCAACAGACAGAGTGAAAAACAGAAATGTCAAGTATTAATTGCTGCACAGACCTCCTGAGGAATGTTAAGAGAAAGTGTTTGGGGATTTATGTTCAAAAAAATAAGACAACTTCCCAAACCATTTCCTTTCAAATCTCTCAGCATTTTCCATAAATTCCATGTGCATGTGTGGTGCTCTCTGATAACATACAAATCTGCATGCATAAACTGTTTTGAAATGTTTGTACAGCTTCATCCAAAAATATGACTATATGTTTGTGTTTTAATTGTCAGCAATAGGATATTAGGCAATAGCCACATGCATCATGTCAGGGGGCACTGGCTGAGTTTAGGTGGTACCAGCACAACCTCCCCCTTTCTGGCTGGGTCTCCATAATGAAGAGAAACCCGGGGATCTGAAGGAAGAACCTGCAATCAAGTAGGATGCAAGTGACAGCACAGTCCTTGCTCTCAGTGACCGGGGTCTCAGCCCAGACAAAACCCGCTGTAACCAATAAAGCCATTTCAGATTCATACAAGTATAGCCAGAAGCAGAAAGTTCCTGATTTCCAGGTCAGGCGTTGGAGTTTTTGCAAGTCTGCAAAAAAATAAAGCCTTTTGGGGGGGTAGAAGGGGATGACACTTTGCCTCAATCAGTGTTGTTTGAAATGTCTTTCATTTATTAACATTCTTGCTGAAGCTGAACATTAGTTCCACTTTATCAGGAATATAATACAGCTGCATTTTCTGGACGTGAACACCACCAAAAATATGTTAACTATATAGTTGACAGCTATGCCTTGTTTACTCTCATGCATAAAACCATACGGAAACAATCCTCGTAAAAATTCTCTTTTCTTTTTCTCTATCTGTATGCAAACCAAAATAATAAGAGGGACAGGAATGGGATGCTCACTGAGAAATGGGGTGGGAGGACTTTGTTGCCCAGTGGTGAGCAGCAGGATGAGGTCAGCCATTGGTGGGTGAGAATGTGTCTCCTGAGTGTGGCAGAGGGAGCTCAGCACCATGCCGTTCCTTTGCAGAGGAGCGCTGGGTGTTGAGGAGCCTCTTGCTCCGTCCTGCCTGGACTGGCAGGAGCTTCATTTTGCCCAGGGTTTGCTGAGAAACTCTCCTTGATTCCCCCAAGTGCAGATCCAGCCAGGTTGGGCTGCTCTGATACAGGAATAGGGTTTGCCAGGAAGATGCATCCATCTCCTCAGTGCTTTCCCTCTAGGACATTCCTCTTGGAGATGTATTTTTTCCTGAAGCAAATGCCACAGGCAGGGTTCTGGCTTGTGGATCACAGAATAGTAGGGGTTGGAAGGGACCTCTAGAGATCATCTAGTCCAGCCCCCCTGCCAAAAGCAGGTTCATCTAGGGCAGGTCACACAGGAACGCTTCCAGGATGGCTCTCAGTCCATGCAACCTCAACACCACTATGGTTCAGCCTTGGTAATACTCATGCCAGGGCATGAGCTGCCCAAGGAAATAATTGGTTGGCTCCAAAGTTGGATTCCCATGGGCACAGGGCATGGGGGCTGCAACAAGGGAGGCATCTCCAGAGAGGCTTCCCCTGAGCTCAGGTGGGACCTTTCGGACCTTCAGCTGCTCAAACATTCATCAAACTCTCCTTGTCCCAGTGTTGTGCTCATTGCTTCATCCAACAGTGCTGGCGGCATGGCTGTGGGCACATGTCAAAGCTGAGGGGGAGGATACTCACACCAGGAGGATAAATCTTGATGTACCTGAGCAGTACTGCCCACTTGCCCACAGCCCTAGGAATATGACTGCAGAATCCACCAGGATGTGACTCACTAGAGACTACATAGCGAAGCCTCCATCCCACCCTCCCCAGCCATAGGCAGGGTTAAATATTAACCACACCAGGCCTGCTTAGGCCAGAGTGCTTCATGACAGCCCCTTCGGTTGGGCAGCAACCCCCACAGCCATCCCCATGTGAAGGGAAGAGCAGAGAGCATGCTAAGGAGCCCTGGAAATATGCAAGGAGCTGCCAACGTTTGCTGCCAAACACTTTTATCTTTAGACGAAGATAAATCTGTTCCTTACTTAACCCAGCCTTTATGAAACTCACAGCTCCACATTTCCAAAATAACAGGAGCAGAGGAGGGCTGGCTGGTGTCCTGGCGAGCAGCAGAAAGATACAGGGCAGCTAGAAGGTGACAACGTATCTCACTAGAAAAATGGCTGGAGAGTAAATCATATATCATAGAAATAAATAAGAATTTAACCTTCGTGGCCTGGAGAACTTATCTTCTCATGTTTCTGTAAAGTGCAGGTGTCTGTTTACTGAAGAGAGCAATTAGGATAGAACACTAATAACAAAGAACAAAAAAAACGGTTACTCAGAATAATGAAGAACATAAAAATCTTGCAACACAAGGCAGATGTAATGCAACAGTTGAAAGAGCAGAAACATGCTGTAAATAAGTAAGAGGGTGTCCTTTGCTGTCCCATGGTTTGTGACCCAAGGCCAGAGGGAGGAAAGATGCCGGCGATATGACGTGAAGCCCCCACCGCAGCACTGGCTCTGAGCCCCAGGGTCTGCTCATCCAGGTGCTTTTATTCATCTTACACATGCCTGTGAGTTCAAAGAGATGAACATCATCGCAGTGTTTTGGTGTGGAGCTCTGGTGTGAATCTGGGACCTGTCTTCTCTAAGAGGTCCCACATCCTACTGACCAGGCTGCACCCATTTACTAGGGCCTTTGTCAAACCTCAGGCTTCCTGCAAAAATGAGCTGGACTCCACCCTCATTTTCAGGTCATCTGCTTAGGTTTTGCAGGGATAGTTGCTGCAAAACCGTTGCAAACACTGACTGTTTTTTTAGCTATAAAATCCACTAGTCCCCATAAATACTTTTTTTTTTTTTTAATATTAGAGTTATTTGGCAAGAGTATGGCCCCTTCCCCTGCCACTGGTGACCCAGGCTGAACCTGTTTGGCCTGCGTTATTGTGCTAGTGTAATTCAGTGGAAAAGAGATTGGATTAAACAGGCAGCTCTGGAGGAGTAAATAAAAGGAACGTGCTTTAAAGAGTAAATAGACAAGTCTGGGTATAATGGAATAACTCTTGGCCGTGCTAAATCAAAGAGAAAATAAGGCCCTCACTAAAATCTGAACACAGATATTTGTGTCTGCAAGAAAGCTAATGCAACGAATCCCAGAAGAGAGTAGACCGTGCTCCAGAGGTGCCCACAAATCCACACTAGAAATTGTACCAAAGAAAAAAGAAAATTATAAGAGGAAAAAATGAGACAAGGTCTCTGTAACAGCCAGGCTCATGCTGAGGAAGAAACCCAATTTCTGAATGATCTGTGCAGGTTTCCTAGGAGGAGTGTAGAGAAAGCCGGGTTAGCTCTGGGTAATTCCTCACTGATTCCAGACCAAATTTGTTTAGCAGCAGAAATATTGTTTTGTTCCTCACTGCCAGCCCTGCAGTTCAACCTGGACTGGTAGGTCAAGTCCTCAGCTTCACCTCCCTTTTTCCTTTTATGCTGCTCCAGCAAAGTCAAGAGCATGTTTCAAGGCAGTAATGGGATTTTCCTAGCACAGAGGATCCTGAAAGAGTAGCCAGCAGCTCCTGTCCAGGCCAGCAGCATGATGATGTTCTGGGGCAGGAGAGGGCTGGGAGGATTCGAAGCTCCTGGCAGCCTCAGCATGCAGATTCCCACTTTGGGAATGTTTTGCTGATGGCACAAATCAGCCCAACTGTAAAGTCAATTGACCTGGAGTACTGTGTCCAGCTCTGGGGCCTCCAGCATAAGAGAGATATGAACCTGCTCGAGCAGGTGCATAGGAGGGCCACACAGATGATCAGAGTGCTGGAACACCTCCCCTATGAGGACAGGCTGAGAGAGTTGAGGTTTTTCAACCTGGACAAGAGAAGACTCTGGGGAGACCTTATAGCAGCCTTCCAATACTTACAGGGGGCCCACAGGAAAGATGAGGAGGGACTCTTGATCAGGGAGTGTGCTGACCAACAGCGCTGAAAAGGCAGAGGTCCTCAACACCTTCTTCACTTCTGTCTTTACCAGCACTGTCAGGTCCCAGGGCACAGGAATAAAAATCCAGATTGATGAAGACATAGACCCACCATCAGTGAAGAAAGAGTTGGTGTGTCAACTGCTTCAGGAGCTTGATCCATACAAATCGATGGGCCTGGATGCCATCCACCCAAAGGTGCTAAAAGAGCTGGTTGATGTTGTTGCCAAGCTGCTCTCCATAATCTTTGAGAAGTTGTGGAGATCGAGAGATATGCCTGAAGACTGGAAGAGGGCTAATGTCACCCCTATCCACAAGAAGGGTCCCAAGGAGGACCCAGGTAATTATAGACCTATTAGCCTTACATCAATCCCTGGGAAGGTTATGGAGCAAATCCTCCTGGGGACTATGACATGTAAACCGAAGCATATAATTGGGAAAAGCCGACATGGTTTCACCAGGGGCAAATCATGCTTGACAAACCTGGTCACCTTCTATGACAAGGTGAACTGCTTGGTTAATGCAGGGAGAGCAGTAGACGTAGTCTACCTGGACTTCTCCAAAGTGTTTGACATGGTCCTCCACAGCCTCCTTCTTGAAAAACTCACACATTATGACCTAGACAAATGATCTGTATGGAGGGTGGGGAACTAGCTGATGGGCTGTACCCAGAGGGTAGTGGTAAATGGCTCATTCTCAGACTGGCAACCGGTCGCAAGCCAGTGACTGATCCCCCAGGGATCAGTATTGGGCCCAGTGCTGTTTAATATCTTCATAAGTGACTTGGATGTTGGGATCAAGAGCACCCTGATGAGGTTTGCTGATGACACAAAAATAAGTGGGGTAGTTGACACTCCAGAAGGGAGAGCCCCCCTCCAGGAAGATCTGGACAGGCTGGAGGAGTGGGCTAGCAGGAACCTTACGAAGTTCAACAGGAACAAGTGTAAGGTCTTGCACCTGGGAACACAT
>VZZY01011407.1:10582-28707 GCA_013400335.1 Eurystomus gularis
AGGATGATCAGGGGACTGGAAGACCTGCCGTACGAAGAAAGGCTGAGAAAACTGGGACTGTTCAGCCTTGAGAAAAGAAGGTTTAGGGGAGACCTTATCACCATGTACCTGTACATAAAGGCTGGCTATCAAGATGAAGGAGACTCGCTTTTTAGAAGGAGTCACATGGAAAAAACAAGGGGGAATGGTTGCAAGTTTCTCTTGGAGAGATTCTGAGTTGAGTCCAGAAGAAAATTCTTTACAAGGAGAACAATTAAACATTGGAATAGTCTCCCAGGGGAAGCAGTGGATTCCCTTACATTAGACAGTTTTAAGACTCAGCCTGACAGGGTGCTGAGCCATCTCACCTCTCCAGGCCCAAAGCAAAAAACAAAGCTTTTTGGCACACCAGGATCTGATTTTGGTTGCATTATACCTGTATAACCCAAGGTGGATCCCAGGCTGTCTCCATACCTCCATCCCTGTGTTGGCCTGCACAGAGTAGAGGAAAAGACTTTAGCATCACCTCTCATCTGAGCAGTAAATATCCAAGTGGGGTAAAGCCTATGTGGAGTCACTTCTCAGAGCTGACATCCTCATTTTCATGCAGTGGCATCAGAAAAAGTATGTTGTGAATGACTTGGAGACATTTGTTTCCCACCAGCTGCAAAGGAAATTCTCTGCACTTGCAAGGTGTGAGAGTCCTTCCCACGGGAAAATGGGACAGTGAATCTGGGAGCCAAAAATTAATTTCTCTTCTTTTCCTCGTTTCTACAGTGATTCTAGCGTCAGAGGTTTAATGAAGAGTTTTGACAAAGTATAACATATTGTGATATGCTGGCTCAGCTTTACGGATGTATTGCCTCTTCTTTGCTAACAAGGGAATAGGGATCACCATTTCAGTTGAAAGCAGACCTACAAGTGCAGAAAGACAAAATATACACAATTTTATACAGTCACTTTCCGAACCAGACCACAAATGTCTTCATAAATCATTTGCTAATATGAAAAGAATAAGAAATTTTGAGCATTTTGGAGTCCTCAAGTGACAATAAATTGAGATACCCAGATTACAGACACAACCACCCGTACTGGAGCAAGTACTTGTGGTGAACAGAGAGAGAAGGAATTATGCATATTGTAAAGTTATATGGCGCAGAAGAATTCTTCAAGGAATACCACATCCTGAGCCTTAGACAAAGAAATCCAGGCCAGGCATGGGGGAAAAAATTAATACATTTCAAGGCCAGGCAGAATTATGACGATGATCAACCTGAATATTCCAAGGTACATAAACTCAGCCATATTTTCCAACAAACTGCAGTAAGTGTGAGTCTGTTGTGTGACCCAGAACCAAGGTGAGGGACTCACATAACAGGCACCAAAGTCACCTGCATGAAAGGCTCCCCAGGGCTCTACCTCAAACAAGATTCAAAAGCAAGAAGATAATGGAAACTGCAGGTAAGGATTTTCAAATCACCGACCATGACTCCAGATAGGGAAAGCCACACTTGTACATGTGCTTTGGGAGGACACGCAGCTCTATGAATCCCAGTGCATGGGGCAGATGGGTATTAAAGGAAGGCTATGGTCCATCAGAGCATTCTGCTCTCACCAGCTAAGGGTTCCTGCCCAGCCTTATAGCCCCCTCACAGGCAACCAGTCCTAGAGTTGCTTTTTGCTTACATCTGGGTAAGATTTATCCCCAAAGTGTGTTTTCCTAGCAAAGCTGCAGGGCACACTCTGGTTCACAACATCCTCAAGCAACACAACAAGCTCATGGAAGGTACTTCAAGACAAGCTGGTAGAAATTTGGGTGCAGGAAGTAGGACTGCATGGCTTGAAACCTAGGAGGCCAGGAAAGAGCAGCATTCTTCATCACAAACACAAAGCTTTCTCCATGAAAAATGTCTTGTCAAGAGAATATGGAGCAGGAGGGCATTTAAGCTGGTGTCTATAAGAAGAAAATAAGAAGACCCTTCCTTTTGAGCAGAGAAACATTACTGCTAGCATCTATATCCTTGTATAATTACTTTTGTGAAATACAGATTCACGTTCTCTGAAGATACAACCCAAGAAGGCTAATATGGCATGTGCAAGAAAATCTTAGTCATTAGTAGCTACTTTTTGCACAGCTCTCAGAGGTGTACTGGGGCCGAATAAAGCTTCATGGGTCACTCAGCAGTGACACAAAACTCAGTGGAGTGGAGGTTAGCCTAGTGCCATTTCTCACAAGTCCTTTTGAAGGCAGAGTTGCAGTTTATTATATTAATGAACTCCAATAGGGTGGTCCTCCAACAGGCCTGAAAATGTGTGTTTCATTCTTAGGCTGAGACTTCTTCCCTCTCCTAAGGCCTTTTGAGCTTTTCTCTTGATCTTCCCCACCTGGGGTTGAGAATGTGAAAATTGACCTTGCCTTTTTTCCTTTGTCTGATGTTGGCACTCAAAAGAAATGGATACCTTCCTATATTGAGCACTTGGCAGTGTTTGCTTCTGCTGTCTTTGTGTTTCCTTCAGGAAGCAGAATAAGAATTGTCACATTTAACATGGGGAACAATTCTGCGAGAAAGAGAGTGTAGGTTCCTGAAGGAGGTGCTGTGTTGTTCCCATCACTTTGAGACCCCTTTGGTACCACTCTTCATGTTGATATTGTGGATTTAATTGGAAGCAAAGGCCCCATTGCACATTGTGGCTGCACTGGAGAACAGTTTGCAGGTCTGATTCTGTAGGAATCCCTCCAGGGCACAGCCAAGTCTCAAACTGGTTTTCTAACTGGGGTCACTGGAGTCCCATGCCTCAGAACAGTGAACCGTGTACTTGGATAAGCTGGACAACATGGTTTTATAGCCCTGACAAAACTAGATGCCAAACTGCTCGAGAGTTAAACACAAATTTGAATGCTAGCATGGCTCAAATGTTTTTAGGAGTAAGCTACATACTGTTCTGTTTTCCCAATCAAGATGTTCTTGAAACAATCTCAGGTGTGCAAAAGGCAGACGAATCAACAACTTATTCTGGGAAAAACAGTAAAGACACAAGGAAATTGAGATGTTTGGAACTGCAAGCTGAAATACCACATGTAATGTTGTCATGCCTCCAGCCTTATATGCATGTTTTCTGCATAGACCTCGAGTTATCTTAGGATGTGTCAAGACACCAGTGTGGTCAATAACCTGGTCATTAGTTCTTAGGCTTGTGTAAGAAGCTGTTTGATCTGTTCACTCATGCCTCTCTAAGTATTTTACTAGCATTCATAAATTAAATCTCAGTGGATTATCTTGCTCCACTGATCTGTTAGTACCTCTGTTTGATGGAGAAGCAAGATGCACTGGAAAGTCCTGTCACTTGGCTGAGCTCCCCCAGACAGCTGCAGCTCTGGAGCCCAGACTCTGAGTGCTTCCTAATAAACCTTAGTGCTTCATTACAACACTTCTCATTTCAAAAAAGAGCAACGGAAGGTCTGAGAACAAGTCACCTGCAACACACCTACTGTAGAAGAGACCTCGTGGGCCCAGAGCAATGTAGCTGAAGGTCTTTCACTGGAGGAGGGTTTACCACCAAGGACATCCGCAAGCTTCGGCACAGGGCGTGCATAAGCCAAACACCAGCTCTTTTCCTCTCCCCACCAGTTCAAATGTCAGTCGCATGCAGGCTCCTGATTTATAGCAAGTCATGCCACCACTCTTGCAAGCTGGAAGTGAGAATGCCTGCATGAAGTCCCACATGCCACCACAGAGTGCAGGACACATGGTGTAAAAGTGTCTCTTAATGATGCAGTAGGTGTGGGGTAAGTGGCTGACAACATCATCCCCTAACAAGAGGAGTTTGCACAAAGAGCAAACATGAGCACATGGGTTGACAAAATACTGGTCAGAGATCAGCCTCAGCCACAGAATTCTTCTCAGAGTCCAATTTTTACCAAAGCTCAGGAGCATTTGGGTCTGAAGCAGTTGTTCAGCCTGTTGGAGACATAAGATCTTATAAAGACACTGTGGGACATGTGCTGCCTTGATTTCTAGTGCCTGATGCAAATACCCACTGAGCACATGGCACTCCCAACGTCTTCCTCTTCCCCTCCCAGTGTCCCGACACGTCCTTATCAACTTGCTTGAGTTAGTATCATGATTAGAGAAACTTCACAGACACTTCTGCTTTGCTAGGGATTTATCTCCTCATCCCAGTTTGTCCTGAAGATAGCCTAGGAGGCTACATGTTTGTCTAGGCTATAGGAACTACCCTTTGCTAATGATCCTCCTTCCTTAATCCAATATTGAAAGAGAAAAGGAGAAATAAATGCTGCCAAGTCTTAGTTATGGGTGAGTAACAGACAGCTGGTTTATCCCACTGCTGCTAAACCCTCCTGGTGGTGCAGAGACACTCATCTGAGCTCCATCAGATGCAGCTTGCCACCACTTTGCTCATTACATGTGATGCCATGCGAACTGAACTATATGATTTACAGGGCCAGGTCAAAAGTCATTGGCAAGATTCCGTGTGTGTCTAGGTCCCCTGAGACCCATAAGTGCTAGGGAGCAAAAGGAATAATAGTAGAATGATAGAATTATTTGGGTTAGCAGGGACTTTAAAAATCACCCAGTTCCGGCCCCCCTGACATGGCAGGGACACCTCCCACTACACCAGGTTGCTCAAAGCCACATCCAACCTAATCTTGACCATATCCAGTGTTCGGGCATCCACAACCTCCCTGGGAAACCTGTTCCAGTGCCTCATCACCAAAAATACTTTTGAAGCTCTGCAGAGAGTCTTCCAGACCTTCTAAGGTGGGTATTGATCATCTCAGGTGGAAGGTTCACATGGTTCAGGCTCTGTACAGGCTCATCGCTGTTGTGCCCCCAGTGCATTCCAGAGCTACGTCAATTTTTGTCAATATCTGATTATCCACCCTCCCCTTCATAGATAAAGGAAACATTGAAAATGCCAACATTTACTTTCATTTCATCTTTTCTTACTCCATGTGTCCCTCTCAATTGGTAAGTGTGACACAGCCTCTGTTTTGCCATGTATAGCAGTAGTGCGTGAATAAAAAATAGCAATGATACGCTTTCAGACAGAAAATAAACGCCATATGTGTCCTCAAGTCTCTCTTTTCTCTTGAAGAATTCATACAAACATTGGTTCCAGAGACTGTTATAATCCTGTTTACTTGTCAGTGCCTGGAGAGAGCATGTAATTACAGTTCCACTGTAAGATACTTAACATGTAATTCAATGGCAAAGAGCTGCCATGTTATTATAGTCTTCTAAGGTTGGATTTATGCCCTGAAACCTAAATTAGTCCCAACAATTTGTGTTCAGAGGAGTGTAAGTTAATGCAAATATTATCAAGCACACCAAAGAGCAAATTTCACAAAACAAGAAATAGCAAAGAGCAAGTTGGGGGGTTTTTTTAAGCTTTCTTTGCCATCACAGTTTTCTTGGGCCTGTATCTTCCTAGATAGGCAAAGGGTTTGTGTTTGAGTAGGGTGCAAAAGTGAAATGAAACGGAAACCATAGAAATAAATCCTGTCCTTGGAGACAGACACAAAACCTCTGGGACACATGTCTTATGGTGATAGCCAGTGGCGCAACTCTGATGTCGGTTCTGAGATAAAAAATGAAGAAAGTTATAGGAATATCTAGCCTTTGCTCCCTTACTCACCTCAGTGCAACTACATCTCTAGGATCTGTTGTTAAGCTACTGCCTGTCATGCTATCATCACCAACAACATTAATTGGGCCCTGCCTTTAAAATGATCCATCCTCAGCACCACAACACTTAGCACTCGTATGGGCCTGTCCATACAAGACTCTCTGAGGGCTTTACACGTCCTGACTGCTTAAGCAATACAATGTGCTCAAGAATTTGGTCAGAAGCACAACGAGGGTAGCTGTGTTTGCCACAATAAAGCCACACATAAAGCCACAGCTGAGGCTGCTCGAGGAACAGAGGAAGGACTCCAGATCTTGGTTGCATTCATTTTCCACATGCCCAGTCCCGTATTTTGTTATGAGCCTCAGTTTCCCATGTGTAAAAGAAGCTTTGGACTTTTCAGTTTTCTCAAGGGCAGGGTGATCCCAGCCACAGGACTCCTCTAGAAAAGTGATCTACGGCAGTGGAGACATCTGGGTCTCCTTCAACCTCTCAGCAAGGTTGCCCTTCTCCAGCCATTCCCTGACTCCTGAAGCTCCTTGCCAGCCCTTTTGATACACACATACCGCAGACAGTTGTGTTACAATGTGTAGAGGCCACAGCTAGGCTAAGAGTCCACAGGAGTCATGTGAATGCGGGCAGAAAGTCCCCAAAGCTCAGAGGAAGGAGAGCAGAGGAATGCAGCATGGAGGAGCACCTGGGACCCTGCGCTGCCAGCAAGCCCAGGTGTGCACACACAGGCGGGGGGACCGTGACCATGAGCCAGCGATGACAGCTCGGAGTCCCTAATACATTAGTTCTTGGGGTCTCACATGCATCTGTTGGGGGGTTTGAGATTTGCCATGGGCCGAGGGGATAATTAAGCAGGTGGGCTGCTGGCTGTCCAGCACGCCTGCCAAATTCAGGCCTGCTGGAAGTGGGTGTAACCCTATGGAAATCATACAGGCATGTGGATGTATCTGCAATATGCTCATGCATGCATGCACACAAACACATCGAGGAGAGGGAAGAGGCAAGAGCACACACAGGCTTGCATGTGTTTGCAGAAGCACAAGAAGATCCCAGAAGAGAAATGCGTGGTCTTCAATGCAGAACCGATCACCTGAGAGCCACCATACACCCTTTGGAAAATGTCTGGCAGTTTAGCTCTCCTCTTAGCAGCTCTCCACTCTCCTATTTAGGGAGAGCTCTTGGATGGGCCGCTAGAATAGCCAGGTTCATACAACGGTTACATTGTGCCATCTTCTGGTTAAAAGCTGTGGACTCCCTTTCTGGGAGTCCTGCTTAGCTCCGGCACAGAAGCAAAGCTTATTTATCATGACTTCAAGAAGTGAGATCTGGAGATATCTGGGCAGCTCAGCTATTGTGGTGTAGCAGCTTTACCTGCAGAAAGAACTGCAAGCGCAAGGCAGAGTTTGTGAAGATCACAGGGACATAGGAGCTGCCAAACAGAGCCCTGCTCTGCCAAGCCTTCTGTTCCTGCCTCCAGGAGAAACGATACAACAGCACCGCCCTTTAGTGTGGCATTGATATAGCCCTGTATCCATCTGGCCAGCTGTGAACCACTTGTGGGTGATGAACAAAGCCATAAGAAAGTGAAATAGAAAGTAAATTCAACAAGGTCCTCAGAGACAAAACACATTAATCTACTAAGGAAGATCATAAATATCCATGCATGAGGACACATGTTCAGAGCAACTGCCAATTACTCATTAATATTGGGAACTGGATGTTCTCAACCCACCCTCTGCTGCAGGAAAATGAAGATACACAACTGCAAAGGGATATGTGATCTTGGAAAGAGCTCTTTATGGAGACATAACTGGTCTGAATGCACAAGCCTAGGCTCGATGCAAAAAAGTTAAATGGCAATTTATCTTGTTTTCCAGCAGCACAGTTTATAATCCGAGTTTTAAAACATGGCCGCTGAAAGTAGAGCAATTTCCAACACTGCCACATCACACCCAACTCTGAGCTCACTTGCACCATTGTAGCTCACTTGATTTCAACAGCAACATTTCTCCGCCTACCATTTCGCAGAAGTAGGTGTGCAGGATGATGAGTTCAAAAGGAGCTAATTAGGCACAGATTAGACAGACAAATTAGAAACAACAACTTCACTAAATACTGGTTAAGCAAACACAGCTTCAGGGAACATTGGTGCTAGGGATTACCATCAGCAGTACTGGTGTGAGCTGGATGAATTAGGTGCACAGTGGTCCCCACCAAAAAGCTGGCATGTAATGATGTTGCTGCAGGAAACAGAATGAAAGGATGAAATCATCTCCTGTTCCAAAGAAGGGAAATAGCCACTGCATTTTAGACACCACAGAGTAAGCAACCTGACAGATTGGTGGCTGCAAGCATTTGCCATCCTGGTAATATTTAATTATTTGACTGCAATGAGATCTGCAAATCTGTTTAGTCTCAAAATGTGTTTTTATAGCTCTCAAAAAATTTGAGTAAATCAGGATCGCAGTAATGAAAGCAGTCTGATGGTGGTATATACAGTTATCAGCCAGCACTGAGGTACCATTTCGTTCTGAGTTTAACTAAAGCAGGAAAAGCAAAGATGGAGAGTTTTACAAGATTTAGATTACTTCAGCCTAGTCTGCCCACTCATAATCTGCCTACACTTCCTAATGTGCCAGGTATCTCCTTGCACAAGTCTGTCATCAGGAGGTGATATGGGAACATGTCCAGATTTTGAAGTAATTTAGTAGGTCTGTACCCTTAATGATCTGCCACATGAGCAATCAGGAGCTTGGATTGCACCATGCTGCAGTCTGGTAATATGTGATGTCTCAGTGCATTACATGGAGAGCAGGAGTATGCTTTCTGAGGCTAAGCTTCTGCTTACACTTACATCGGGACCACCAACAGCAGAAGAATTTTGGATTGGACCCCAAGTTGGATGTTCAGTGGCTTTAAATGAGAACTGAAGCATAAAACCATCTCTTGGGAGGGCATGAGCTTTGCTAGCATCTGACCACTGCTGTTATCTAGTCATCTCCCAAGAATGACTAAGTCCCTCCCTACAGTTGCATCACTGCTTCAACATATTAGTAATAAAATATGAAGTGCCTTTCCTGCCTGCAAGCATACCAAGTATCAGTCCTCCTTATATATCAGCCTTTAAACCTTGCAGCACTTTTCTTTTGATCATTTCTATGCCTACATTTCTTAAATTGTACAGGCCAAGACTGATTAAAATATTCAGTATGAGGTCTTTCAGGGTTGTGGTGCTGTGGGCTTCTGAGCACAACAATCTGAACTTGCATTTATTTCATTATTTACTGCAACTTTCAAATGTTCTTTGAGCTCATTTTTTTCCCCATATCTACTTCTGGGTTGTTGTTCATTCATTGATGCCACAGTTTTCCTTCTCTCCACTCCAGTATGGCTCTGTCCTCCTCCCCTTTTGGCACCACAAGCTGACAGTTAGTTTTCTGCTAGGTCACCAGCACTGATGAACGCGCCAGCCCTTGGTGTGTTTTGCAGGATCCCATGCCCTACAGCCTTGCTCTCCCTTCCTAGAGGACAATCCTGCATCATTCCCTGTCTCCACTCCCTGCTCTGATAGTGGCAGGAGTTTTTGACACCCCTCCCCCGTTTCCCCTTTTGCTGCTTATCCCCTTCAGTACTCCAGCATTTCACTGCAGGGGAGTCCCTGCCACCAGACCCCCATTCTCCATCTCTGGTGATGCCGCCTGCCCTCGCCATTCCTGTGTCCAGAGAGCCCGGCATCCAGTTCTCGCTGCAAGCATCACAGACCGTGCCCACAGCCCATGAATCTCCCTAATACCTTCTGGGACCAAAAGAAGGAGCAAGTCCCCAGATGACCAGGAACTGGCCTGGTCTTGAAGGCATGAAATAAGAGTCACCTCTACTACTGACCTCCTTGGCACCCTGCTGTTCCCTGGGGAGCTCACCAATAGCAACACCTCCCTGCTTCCAAGTAATACATAGTCTAAGCAAGTATATTTTTAACCACTTAGTATTTTTACCCAGTTTCTAGCACAGCACAATATCGAATATCCTGCTGAATCCCAAATACACTACAACTGTGCTAGATTCACTGCATCTACTTAATCAGGAAGGCAATTATACATTTGTTTGGCATGATCTATTTCTAATGCGCCCAATGTCGTTCGCTGGCTATTGGATGCTTTTCTGCCAAATGCTGTTAAACAGACTCCTTCAATACAGTGAGAAATCTGGACACTTCCCCAAAACAGACAACAGGCTGAATATGCCAAGACCTGATTTCATGGTCTTTTTAAAGACAGGTACCATATTTGTTTGCTGCCAGTCTTCAGATGCCTCCAGCCTGGAGATTTATTGACTTAATTTTCGCTGTCGGGTTTTTTTCTTCCTAGGTGCCTGATCCTCTCATGTTGTTCGATTCCCACTGACAGCAGAGAGAACTTGGGCTGATCAAGGGCTAGAGGACGTGGCCTTGGCTTTTCTCAGCTCCCCTGGGTGCATTTCATCTGTTGATTTATGTGAGAAACAGTTAGTTTGCCTTGGTGGAGAAACAAAAACACCAAGTGCAAAAAGAAAAGGCGACTGAAGACACAATGGTCATGTCGTTACTGAAATGTTCTTCTCACTTCAGAAACAACAGTCTGTGCTCAAATGAAGTGATAAGTGGGGACAGAGATTAAGCCAAAATAAACCTCCTTATCTTAAAAAAATTCAGCTTCCTAAAGCCAACCTGGATCTGATCTGTGTGAACAACAAGAGAAAGTGCAAGAAAGCTGAGATATTTCTTAAAATAATATTACTCTAGGGCCCAACAAAAAGTAAACTCTGCTCATGGGACAAAAGTTGTTTACAGTTAGTACTGACACTATGCCCATGAGAGGTCAGATGGAGAGCAGAGCACTAACCCTTCTATGTTGTCTTGCATGTTTAATTTACAAACAGAGGCAACAATCCTGTGGGGAGATACCTTGGCCAGACATCAAACACCAAGTGGTTCTCATTGTCTGTGAACTTCCCTTTAAAAGCAACAGGACTCCTCCCAACACGTAAGGTTGGAGGCCTTTGGTTAAAAACAGTCTATTGGACAGATTTCACCAGCTCCACTGAGGCAAGAAGGATGATTCCTTGTGCGTGGCACTGAGTAAGGGGCTTCGTTTTGGGGCCTGGCCCTGCGAGAGACTTCTTGAGTACCTTTCCCCACCAAATTTACCTTCCTCTTTTAATCTCATACCCTGAGGCTGGATTGAAATAAATACACAGGTACTCCCTGTGCATCCCCTCCTCTCTCCTGCCTTGCTGGGAATTCTTACTTAATATTTGCTTTGCTTGCTGTTGTGCAGATTATTTACGCACAAAATATAAATGTTTGAGGAGACACAGACACACATATTCAGATGCATGCACACCAGCCTGTGTGTACAGGCTCCATCTTTGTCTTTCAGTTAACATAACCTATCAGGAAAAAAAGGGAAAAAAGATACTTCATGTCATGAAACCTCCAGGACCTATGTGACCTCTGCATATGAGAAGCTGTCTGGCTGCCACTATGGGCCACCAATCTTCAGACAGCCTGACTTTTATTCTTCAGGTTAGCAGCAAATTGGTCCATCTCAGGGTTTTGTCCAATAAATATGCTATACATTGAAGTGTCCAGCTAGTGTTTCACACAGGCTCTGAAGGACTTTTAGGGTGCCACTGTTACACGACACCGAGGGAGGGCTGTGCCAGATGTGAGCCCCCGGCTGGCCCACCATCCTCTTCCACTCCAGGTTTACAGTAGTCCTAGCTCCAAGTGAATGATGCTGTGGGTGCACCACGACATACCTGAAGGAATTGTTAGACTGTTTGAGAGATGTTATTATGCACATGGCACTGGCAGTGGACAAACTGACATCTCTATCACTGAGCTCAGACCAAGAAAACCCTGTGGCTTTGCCAAGTATTTTGCAGAGGGAGGAAGTCTTCTCCTGGGACACTGTTTTCCAGCAGGGCAGAAGAAGAAATACGGCACTTCAGGCATGCTCACCCTGTCTAGGCACCCTCTGGAGCAAGATCTAACAGCAGTATCCCTCACTAAAGCACGTGTCCAACCTGTATGAACTGTCCATGAAGGGAAGGCACTAATGTAGCAGAGCATCTCCTGGGAAAAGCTGTTTCTCCTTTTCTGACTTGCAGAAAGTCTCTCAACACCGTTTCAATCATATGACACACTCGGCAGTAATGCTGCCTGAATTGTTGCTCCTCAGGGGTCTGTCTGCCAAGAAAACTGAGGAATGACTCATGTCATGGCATTTGGAGAGAGGGGAGGGCAGGACCAGGAGGTGACTAATGATTCAAAAGCACAGAGGTTCACTTCCAAGGGAGGACTGGGCCAGTCATATGCACAATGCAGGGAAAGGGTCTTGCAGCACATTAGGATGACGGAGCAGAGCGATGGGTATGTGAACTGAGGAGAAATGTATCCCTGTCCTAAGGCAGAGACAGAATTGCCATGAAGAGGTAAGTGATACACATCTGATCCACTACGAATTGGAAGATTCAGAAGATATGGATGGCTCAGAGCTGAACTAGATCATTAGAAAATAGATGAGGGCTGCTTGGTGGCACCTGAAATGGGGTTTGGAGGTTTCTGCTGAATTTCTTTCTAAATCATAGGAAAGACTAAGTGGAGACATTCAAGAAAAAGGACAAGATGGCCCCTTCTCCATCAGAAGAGGAAAATTTGTTAGACCTGTGTAGAATTCTCGCCCCATGGAGATGCACTGTGATCCATACAATATCTGTTTTGGGGAGACTCCTTGAAAGCAGGCTGCACAAGGCAGGGAATACATCCCCTTTGCTTCTCCAAATATTTGTTTTACATCCATGACTTTAGCCATAACAAACCACCTATTTACGGAGCCCAAGTGGCTCATCTTTGTACTTCTTGCTGCTTAACAAGTCACATGGCAAAAAGCTGTAGCTCCTTTCCCATACCCTATCCAAAGGAGAGAGTCAAGCAATGGGAGATGGAAAATGGTTACAAAACTGGTGGCTCCTTGTTACATCTCTGTTCCTCTGCTTTCTTGCATCTCTTTGTCCATGGAAGCCCCATCCTGCTGTACAGACTAGCCTCCTCCAACCCAGGAAGCAACAGCACCTCATGAGCCAGGAAGCACCATGTGGTTTTTAGGGGAAAACAAGCAAGTTCTAGAGAAATCATACCTAAAGAGGCAGTTTTGCATTGGAACTAATATAGAATAGGTGTCTGTGCTTATGTGACACTTGACGCTGCCAAGAAGAGAGTGGAGTGGGAAAATAAAACACCCCTCACCCCTCCACTCACTGCCAGCACCGACCGTGTCCAACTGCTAAAATGGAGACAGCTCACCAGCTATAAGGCACTGGGTCAGGCTGCAGCTCCATTGCTGCTGGGAGGTGTCAGAAAAAGCAAGATATCACCCAGAGGCCCTGGGGACAAGTGGCAGCTGAGCGTGGCACCAAGGGCAGCATTTGGCCCAGGGCAGCACCATTCAGGCACAGGGCTGGTGTGCAGAGGTTGAGGCTGGCTCCTGGTGTACTTGAAGCATGGACAGGGTTTGTGTTTGGTGGGGGGTGGAGGGGTTGCTGTGCTGTTGCGTCAGGGCCAGCTGCTGAGATGATGTCTGGACCCAGGCACTGATTAGAAATTATCCCAGACGGAGCAGGGCGAGGGCAAGGGGGGAGAAGTGAGTGATGGATTAACCCATTTTGAGTCACGCTCTCCCAATAAAGAGCAGGTGACTTTCTGTTCCGACGCTGAGTTACGCTAACAGGCATTGCTGAGACAGGGCCTGGGCGAGATTTATTTATCTTGAATCCCTTTAAACATTTCAACACCCTGTGGCTGTGCAACTGGCGAGCCTGTGAAACCACATGCCTCGCAGTTCCTACCCTCTCTCTGCTCTTTCCCCCTGGTTGTTTCACTCCCTTTGTGCTGCAAGCCAGATTGCTTGTCAAAATTAAAAATTAAGCCATGGGAGGCATGCACTTGGCTTTCCTCTGTGCCCATCTGGTAGGGCCACGATCCTGCTTGGGGATGGTGGGACTTCTCATAAGCAAATAATCAGTGCTAAGAGACCACATGGCCTCTTTTTTACTTCAAGGTCCCAGGCAATATGGATACTGAGGAGCAGCACAGCATGGGTTACTCCCTTGAAATCATGTTAACTTTGGAGTGCCTCACTCCACACATTAGGTAAGGTTTGCATGTCTTGGGAGGAGCTCCTACATCTGCAATCCATCACCTGTAGACCCAGACGAGGAGCTGACACAATATAGCCCATTTGTTAACTTCTCCATCCTGCTGACTAATGAAACGTGGTGGGGATAGTTTATGGACTAGCCCTGAATCCCACAACAGCTCCAGCACATTTGTTTCTACCCAGCACCTTTGCTTGGAGGATGCACTGTAATCTTTGGGGCTCTCTGCAGGAACAGGTTAGCTGTTAGTTATGCATAAGCTGCTCCACCAACTTCAGGAGAGCTGCAAAAATGGAAAAGGACAGTAATTTATCCCAAAGACTTCCTTGCAAAAGGAACAGCCAAAGCACAAAGATCTTCCCTCCTCTAGCACTATCGGATGCATTTTTCTGTCTTCAGCCTGTTGAACCTGAGTTGCAGGGCTTGCAGCTCAGCCTTACCCTTCCAAGCTGCCCTCTATTCAAAAAATATCTTCTACCCCACCTCCAAAAATATGACATTCAGCACCCAACAAGGCAAGAATTCCTTGGCAAGACAGGTGGACATTTCAGGATCCTATCTCTCAAGCATCCTCAGAACCTTCTCTGCATGGCAGACTCTCCTTGCCACAGCACCTGGTAAATCCTGTGCTTCTCCACCCTGCTGTATCTACCATTACAATATTTTAGCACTGTTTAGAACAATTTCATCCAAAGATCTCTAAGTACTTTACAAAGTTTAGTTAATTAAGCCACTGAAGTATTATTACCTCTCTCTTATGGAAGAGAAAGCCAAGCAAAGATGTTAAATGACTTGCCAAACGTAATATGAGTCAGTAGCTAAGTTGGGAAAAGAACCCAGGAGTCCTGACTCTTAACCCACGGCTGTAAAGCAATTTTCTCTATAAAATAGAAATTAAGCAAGCAGAAGGGTGGCAGCACGGCCAACCTTTTACTTGAGCTGCCTTATAATTAGGAGAGCAAGGGAAATACTGGCTCCTAATCATAGAACTTGGTATCTTTGTTTGAAATGGACTGTATGGAAGTTTTGGGGGGCTTGCTGCCTTTTGAAATTCTCACATTGTGGCTGTATTTGAAGAAGCTGTTGTGCTAGCAGGAGTTATGGGCTTGTTGCAGAAATGAGCTCTGTGTTATCTAGGAGGTCAGAGCAGATGATTGAAACATTGCTTTGAAACAGCCTGACAAATCTATGACATCTTCCTGCTAACTGAAGGCATTAAAACCACCAGAACAACTCACAGTTTGTTCACTAAAGGTCCAAAAAAAGTTAACATAAAGGTGATTTCTCTTGCAGAATAGGACTCCTCTTCCTTCAGCTCAGTCCATGATCTGCAAGTGGAACTGCTCCAAGTCTAAAGATAAACACAGCAATAGCAAGGGCATTTCCATGAGGCAGCCAAGGCATTTGAAAGAGGAAGGAGTAACTGGGACCCCAATGAGCCATTTGCCTGTATCCTGCTGTCCATAAGTTTTATAAATTATGGGGGAAAAAATGGTGTGTGCAACTGAAAGCTGCCCCTAGGCACCAATAATTTGTCTGACCTGTACTTAGACGACCAATCCGCTCAGCTCTAACTAGCCTTGGCAGCCTCATGCGGGTCATATTTTTACATGGATGAACTGTTCTTCAACAATTTCCTCCAGTGTGCTAGCAGCACAAGCAGGCTTTTCTTTGCAGGCAGGTATGTGTGGCTTCTTTTTCCAGTTATTTCTTTTCTCACAAACGTGGTTCATGTGGCCATTTGCAAAGAAAAAACACCCAGCCCCCTCGCTCTGTCCTGCTAGCAGTTGCAGTTTTATGGGGCAGGGATGGAGGTTTGCTTAGGTTTGGACTCCCCTGTTTTAGGAGGCAACAGCATCACCTTTTTCTTCCATTTTTCCAAGTCCTATTCCTATCTTTCCCCAACATTTGCCTGTGGTATCATGTTTTATTACTCAGGAAACTCACTTATGCTCATAGTGACAGCCAGAATTTACAGTTGCAAAATTCTCATTGCTTTCCAGGGTAATTCTGAGGCTGAATTAGACATCCAGGAGAAACCACTGTGAAGAAGGGGAGAGAGCTGGGAAACTTGTACCATCACCTCCCTAAATCCATTGCTCTCATCCTATGACTTTGCTTGCCATGGCAAAAGCCCTGTAGCCCCTTGGGTGTGTGGGGTTGAAGATAAGCTGAGAAAAGCATTTAAAAAACAGGTGACAAGGGCACTGTCAGACATACGAAATATATATATATATTTGGCCTTTCTGGTGTGGAATTCATCGTATGCACCAAAAGCTGCATGACCTCAGGGCGTAAGCACAGGATTTAGGGCCTTGTAGGAATTTGCCCTCGCTCTTTATTTAACACCAAGTAGGACTGAGCCTGTATGAACCGAACACATCCAGTGGTTTCCCTCAGACATTTTGATGATGGATTGCTGGCATCACTTGTTTTCTTTTGAAGGCAATTCATTTATCAGAGACAATTACTCAACTGATAAGTTCAGTGTGTTCAGCTGTTCGTGGCTACACAGCAGCTACAGGCCAATAAATATGAGCTGCAATTAGCCTGATTAATGATTTCAGATCACTAAACTGCAGCTTTGTTTAAGATAAGGCTCTAATAAGCTTTTCTGCTGAATCTGGCAAGTTTACCGGTGTAGGTGACACTACCTTCATTGTCAGCGCCCCAAGCCCAGCAGCTCCTTCATTCTGACTTTGTGATAAAGTGAGTCCTGCTCATCAGGACCTCTGAAGAGCTCAGCAGGTGTTTGGCGGGTAGTGTACAGCGACAGGGAAACCCCTTCCATCTGCCACATAGCAAAACGCTAAGGAAATTGTTTCCGAATGTCCCTTAATTTAGAAGTTTACTCCCCACCCCCCACCAGCCTCCTGTTTTACTCCTCAGGGCTGCTGACCTTCACCTCTGCTGCCACCACGTGAATCCCAGGCCTGACCCAGCCGCGAGTGTCTCAGAGCATGGAGCAATGAACCAAAGGAAGAGAAACTATAAGAGACAAAATATTGTAAGCAGACTTGTATCAATGGAGAGGGGATTTTTGGAGGTCCATGTTTGATTTAACATGTTGGCAGGCACTAACATTGCTATGGTGAGACCTGAAGAACATAGAGCGTGTGCTGATAGGAATGCCTTCAGAAGGGATGGCATTTGCATTACATTCATTTTCTGGTTGTAAAGAACATGAGAGAGAATGGCTGTGTTCATATACCTGTACCTACATGCTCTTCCCCTGCTGCCCCCTGCTAAAGGAATCAATGTCATTGATTTTTGTGCCTCAAGCCCAGACTGGTAAGGACCATGCTTTTGGAGCTGTAGTTTTGGAGTTGCAATAGCTGCTAAGCTCCAAGAACAGGCTCCAAGCCATGAAAGAATCCCTGCGTATGAGCTGGATGGGCTCGCTGAAAGGGCTTTAGACTAGGTTTGAAGGGAGAAGGGGATGAAACCAGGCTTGCTAGAGTTGAGCCTAAGGGTGGCAGGTCATTGTTCGTAGGGAATTTGACAGCCCAGCTCAAGTGCATCTACACAAATGCACAAAGCATGGCAACAAGCAGGACGAGCTGGAAGCCATTGTGCAACACAATGGCTATGATGTAGTCACCATCATGGAAACGTGGTGGGATGACTTTTGTGACTGGAGTGCTGCAATGGGTGGCTAAAAACTCTTTAAATGGAATAGGCAAAGTAGAAAAGGTGGTGGGGTGGCTCTCTATATTAGAGAGTGTTTTGACTGTGTAGAAGTCAACGACCGAGATGGAGTGGTTGAATGTTTACGGGTAAAGATGGTAGGCCAGTGAGGCGGATATCCTGTTGGGAGTCTGTTATAGACCACCGAACCAGGATGAAGAGGTCAATGAAGAGTTCTACAGACAGTTGGCTGAAGCCTCAAAATTGGCAGCCCTTGTTCTCGTGGGGGACTTCCAACTTACCAGACATCTGCTGGAAAGGCAACATGGCAGAGAGGAAACCATCCAGGAAGTTCCTGGAGTGTGTAGAAGACAACTTCCTCACTCATCTGGTAAGTGAGCCCAGTAGGGATGGTACCTTCCTAGATCTGCTCTTTACTAACAGAGAAGGGCTAGTGGGAGATGTGGTGGTAGGTGGCCATCTTGGGCTTAGCGACCATGAAATGATGGAGTTTTAAATTCTAAGTAGGGAGGAGGGGCAGCAAAACCAACACCATGGGCTTCCGAAGGGCAGACTTTGGCCTGTTTAGGATGCTAGTTGAGAAAGTTCCTTGGGAGATGGTCCTAAAAGGCAAAGGGGCCCAGGAAGGCTGGACCTTGTTC
>VZZY01011415.1:0-12607 GCA_013400335.1 Eurystomus gularis
TACTGAGCTGTTATATAATGGCATTTCAACTAAACGCGTGTGGAGTGGCTGTTCTGGTTGCACCATAGATGCACAGAAGGTAGTTTGATTTAGCACTTTGGCCAGGGTAACCCAAATATTTTTACTGTTCCATGGTGTCAGGTGTGTGGGTGCCAGCAGAGTGTCACTGCTGCTGCTGCTCTTCGTCGTGCCCACCATCCACAGCAAAAGGACTAATGGCATCCAACGCAGGCTGTACATGGAGAGCCGGGACCCACTGAGCTCCAGTGTCTGTCAAAACACAAGCATAACCTCTACCCCAAGTTATTAATTCAAAAGGTCCTTCCCACTTCCCTGTCTTTAATGAGCTAATTTAGCTTGTGCCCTAACATGACTATTCGCGTTCGCATTTCTATTTTTTCATATAGCTTGACTGCAAATATTCTTGCCTGGTGGAATGACAAGAGGTTTCACAAGGCAGTTGATATTTTTAGAAGTTTCGTCAGGACAATTTTCCTGATACTTGTGGAAGTGTACTGGAAATCTTAGCTGTTCTCTGATTTGCTTATAACCTGTTAGCCCTCCACAGTTTCATGCTTTTTAGGCTATCCTTGGGGACTGATCTGTGCTACCTTGTTAAGGACGTATGCAAAGGCAGTGAGCCTTTGTCCTGGAAAAGAGTAACCCCCAAAAGGTTACTTAGCGCGTAATGGAAATTCCCCCTCAAACTGACAAGGGCCTTGGGTGAGCTGGAGTGTCATCAGCATTGCTTGAACACGCCTTACATATGCCTTTGCCATTGCAAGATTCATCCATCTTTCTATCTCTCATGTTCTCTGCCTGTTGCACAAAGGAGCTCAGTCTCTTGAGACCTGCCATATTCTTACACAGTTAAAGTTAGCAAGCTTTTCATAACAGTGATCAAGTAGAATTAAAGATGTGATACATGACAAGACAAGATGATCCCATGTTCTTTTCTGCCCTCAGACAAAATGAGATGGAAAGATTTGTTTTTGTTCCTCAAGCTTTGTGAGAGATGCAGAAGTGTGAAGTTGCAGGGTATTGCACTGAGGACCTTCTTTTAAAATATCCTGATGATCATTTGCTCTTCTTTACCAAAGCATTTCCAAGCTCTTCGGAGCTGCCTTTTCCAGTTGTGATTCAGCTGCATACAGATCTTCATGGCTCTATTATCTTCTGAGTTGGCATTTGTGGCTCTTTTAGCTCTTTCAAAGCCAAAAGCAGAAATCTCTTTGTGTAGTATAAAACTAAGTGTGATTGTCCCTTTCAGCTGCTTTAGACTTTTCTTTCTTCTTGGTCTCCCTTCCTTTTATAGGGCTTTATCTTCTGAGGCTTTCTTAATATCCCTTGCTTCTGTGGTTGCTAATTCCTTGTCTGGGAACATAGACCAAGCCATAGGCCAAGACTAATTTGAATTCAGTGGTACAGAGGCAACATCAGGCTAAGGAAAATTAGCAGAATACAGCAGTTTGTGGCTGGAGAAATGAGCCCTCACCCCACCTGCTGCCAATGCATCTGAGATGCAGCTTGGACTCTTGTAGTTGATGGAGCCTTATTTCATGGCAGAGCTGCATGGCAATACTCTCCTCCCACTTTCTTTCTTAGTCCAAAACCTTCCTCTCCCTGACATTTCTCCACTTAGAAACAAGGCTTGACCCCAGCCCTGCCCTCTTCCCTCACTGCCCCAGGATAGAGATTGCTGAAGGGCAAGGAGGACACGTGAGGGTGGAGATAGTCAGCACCTCAGGGAATGGGAGTTACTGGATAGCAAAGAACCATGCCTAAGGGAAATGAGGCAGAAAGAAAAATAAAAGAGAAAAGAGGAACAGCTCTTACACACAGCCCTGTGAAGTTTAATGATTCCTCCTCCGCCCTCTTTGTTCACCTTTAATTCTCATATCCCTGCCTTAGTTACAGCAACTCATCTGACATCTCACTATTGTTCTGCTCCATATTGACCTCTTATCATAGCCACAACACTGGAATTTTACCTGTATGACTAAGAAATCGGCCTTCCACTGTAAAGATTTGCTCACTTCCAGGATACTGTTCCTGTTGTCTGTAAGGTGCCACTAACAGAAGTTTGTTGTTTGCCCACAACTGTGGGTTGCTATTGCTAACATTTAGAAAAAGTAGGATTGTGCTATGTGAGTTGAAAAAATAAGAGCTCAGAATTAGTTTGGAATCTTTTTTCCCCTGAGAGTAGCGTGCAATTGTGAACATTTTCTGATGCCATGAGACAGTTAGACTGTATTGTATTAGAGTCTTTATCTTGTGATGTTTAAGAGTACAGCAGTGAGGAAAGAGAGGCCAGGTACAAATGGTAGCCCATTGATATCCACATATAATAAAATGGAAACAAAGTTTAAGTTATACTACGGGGACTAAAAATGCTTAGCATGAAGCTATGTATTATCTCACCTTTGCTCTTAAGTATTGCTAACCATGCTAGGAGTTTGCTGTTCACAGAGTGACTAAGCACTGCTTGGGATTTACAGAGATATTCTGTGGACTTTAGCTCCAAGAAGGTTAAAAGTGAGGAAAGAGAGTGAGAGTTTTGTGGGCTGACCATAGGAGAATCAAAATGAAGGAAATGGTAGGGCTTATTCTCACATGTGGCCAACTATCATTTGGTGAGCTTCACCCCCCAGAACCTTTCTTTTTCACTCTTCTGGTATTTCTCTGTGACAGTCCCTCACAGGTCTGTTTCCCTTCTTGCTTCTGTGACAAAGGGAAGAATAATTATTTCCAGAGAGAAACTATAACTTGCCATGGACTTTGCTCACTTAGCATGATTATTCTTTTTAGTTAAAAAATAAGAGCCAGTAAAGCTTTATAAACACACCACAAAGATAACTAGAAAACTTCTTTCCGTTTCCCATGTACATGTGTTCTCCAAGGCAGTGTTTTGTCTCTGTGGGATGTAGATTCTTGCACATATCCAGCTGCCATCCAAACTTCTTATCAAGTCCTGTTTCAGAAAGACTGGATGAAGTACGTTTTGTGCTGAAAGTGTTATATCTGACTAGTTTTAGTTGCATGCATGAGGAATTACAGATCATGCTGGCCCCTTCCTGGCAGAAAATTTGTCTCAATATTGTATCTTAGCCCAGAGTTAAGATAGACTCTCATTCATCATCTCTTTGAAAGCAATGAACCAACTCTGATAAAAGAATCATAGAATCATAGAATATTTCAGGTTGGAAGGGACCCATAACAATCACTAAGTCCAACTCCCTGCTCCTCACAGGACTTCCTAGAAAGAAACCTTATGACTAAGAACATTGTCCAGATGGTCCTTGAACTCTGATGGGCTTGGTGCTGTTGTATTAGCGTTTGTATTAATTAGAAAAATAAAATGCAAAATATACTTGAAGCAACTAAGAAACTAACCACTGCTGAAGGTCCTCTGTGCAGCCCCAACACTATTTAACTATTTACCTGAAATTAAAACATAGAAATACTAATTAGACATGATTGATCTAAGACTGGATTTAAGACTACTAAACAATGTGTCTTTTTTGATCAGAAGGATATTCTTGTCAGAAACAGAAGTTAAAGAATGATGAACTATTGGTTGGGTTAGCAAAACATGAAGAATTGCCTAGAACTGTCAAGGTTAGGGAAGAAGTAGGCAAAAGGTAATTCCAGCAGGGGGAGATTATGACCGCTGACTCATGGACCACCTACCGAAATTATACCACCTACTCAAAAGAAAACAATGCAAGAGGATGATGGAGCCTGCACACTAATTGAAATAAGAAGTGAGGAAACCAGAACCAATCAATAAAAAGAATAACAATGAATATGTATTAAATATTTTAATATATAATGTTAAATGTATAAATAAATAAATATAGAAACCTGTTGAACTAGTATGTGATGTCTTGGGACAGGACCCATCCATGTGCATTGATGGAATAAACATGAAACACCTCCCTTCTGTGTGTTATTGGCTTGTACACCGGGTAAAGAACCCAGATTTGGTACAACAGTGCTGTCACCATTTCCCTGGGAAGCCTGTTCCAGTGACCGTCCACCCTCTCAGTGAAGAACCTTTTCCCAGTGTCCNTTTTCCCAGTGTCCAATCTGAACTTCCCCTGATGCAACTACATTCCATTTCATCATGCCCTATTGCTGGTCACCACGTCTCCACTGCCCCCCTTAAGGAAGTTGTAAACTGCTATAAGGTCACCTCTCAGCCATTTCTTCTCCAGTCTGAACAAACCAAGTGACCTCAGCCTCTCCTCATAAATCTTGCCCTCAAGGCCTTTCACCATCTTGGTCACTCTCCTTTGGACACACTCTAATAGTTTGAAGTCTTTCTTATACTGAGGTGCCCAAAACTGCATACTGTACTGGTGGGGCTGAACCAGTGCTGTGTAGAGTGGGACAACATGTCCCTTGACCAGCTAGCTATGCTGTGCTTGATGGACCCCAGGGCACCATTGATTCTTTTGGCTGCTAAGGCACACTGTCAACTCATATTTAACTTGCCATCAACCCAAACCTCCAACATGTCTTCCTCCAGGGCTGCTCTCCAGCCTCTTGTTCCCCAGTTTCTATGTATAACTAGCATTACCCGGTCCCGGGTGCACTTGAAATACTCCAAATTAAACACCTTTGCTCAAACATGTTTTTATTATGATTAAGGGAGCAAAAGAGTACATCCACGAGACCCATTACATATGGATACATAGAAAACAATTTGAATAGTAACATGCCATATTTGGTCATGATAATTGAGCCAAAAAGATTTAAGGAGAAATATGTATTATAAGATTTCTTGAATGCATCTTTAGAAAGGGAGGAGTATCAGGAGCAGTATCAGGAGCACAAAGAAAAAGCAATTCCCTTGTTAGAGTAGGAATGATTGGTGACAATGCAGAGTTTAATCTGGGAGCTTTCAAGTGATTCATTCCAGAGGAGTCACCACAAAGCTTGGGCATACAGAACACTGGCATAATTAGAAGGCTGCTTTTTTTTTCTCTTTTTTTTTTTTTCTCCATAAAACTTCTGCTGATAAATGGGGTTGTGTTTTTTCAGTATGATGATTTGGCACTATTATTGTTGACTTGCACCAGGAACATCTCTGTTCATGCTCATGCTTTCTTTGAGTCCAATTTTCATTCCCCTAATTTTTCATCCATGAGCAAATAATACTACTCAGCAGAAACAAATGGCAAGGGGCTTCTTCTTTTTTTTTTTTTTTTAAATAAAGCTTTCTGGTTTTGGAAAATATGGATGAAAGTGAGAGTATGCATTTCTTTTTACCCTTGGTACTGCAGTGCTTTGAGTTTTGCTGTGGGGGATAGAAACTCTTTCAGCTTTCTTCTCTTTAAGGGGAAAAGTATCTGCCAAAGAAGAGGATGCTGTTGGTTGGGTTGTGCTTGATCAAGAAGAGGAAAGGATGGTCCGCCCTAAACTCCTCAGAGACACTTGTAATCTCTATCTCAGCTCCTGTTGAGCCTACCATCCCACTGCCTGCTTCATAGATTTCCACAAATGCCTCATGAACAGCTTCAGATATCTTCAGGCTCTCTGCTGAAGAGATGCCAGTGAGATTGGCTGATGAACTGAACAGGTCAGTCATACCCAGGGCCATTAAGACAGATGTGAGATTATATTTTTCCTCAATCTTCATGCGGGGAAGGTAGACTTTAATTTTCCTCTCTTCCATGGTATTAGAATGGGTCCACTCCATGAGTTTTTCAAAGGTGATTGCAGTCTCAAGCTGCAAGGAGACAAGCAAATGAGATCTCTGGGATGACAGCACAGCTTCCTTTTTAGCAATGCAGTACCAGCAGTGTTATTTTTTTCTCTTTTAAACTGACTGCTCTTGCCATGGCATTTTTTTCTAGGCATGGACAGAATAATATATCTGTATACAGATTAGTGTATCTATCTGCTTTCTATTTCTTTAATGGGCTCACAGCCAATTAATTTTCTTAATGAGATGGCTACTCAGCAAATTTCACCTAAAGTTCTTCCCTGTTTGTCTTCTTTGTTTTGGAAATATATTCCAAAAATAATTCTGTACTTTTGAGTTGTGAGCTCTATCTATGTTTAAGACCTCCGTACAACCAAATGTTAATGGTACCCAATTACTAATATCTGAACCACCAATTATTACTGAGGAAATTTATCTGTATTAAAATACCTCTTCATTTTTGTAATTTAATTCTTTGAGTTAGTGTGCAAACATTCCAATGAACTTTTGTTTATTACATAACTTTTCCTATTCAGACTAACTAAAATCCTGCTAATGACAATATCCCATGCCTATATTCTGTTCATATCAACAACAGTATGTCATGTACATTTTACTTTCTGAAATTGCTTTAACCATTCAAGTACCCCTCATATTCATTTTTTAAATAGTTTAAGTTTTGAAGGTAGCATTCTGAAGGAAGGATGTTGAGCGCTGTCAAACCAAACAATAATAGTAACTAGTAAGGCTAACATGAACTTCCCAGGAAGTTCCTCAGTGTGCAGGAATGGAGATGTAAAAACTTTCGAGTTCAAGCTGCTGGAGCAACAGTTGCTTAGCTGAGAAGAATCTGTTCTGCAGTGGCCAATATTTAACCCATTAAAACAGTTCCTTAAACAATCCATGCTCAGCATAAGCTATTTCAGGACCACTTAGATAGCTGCATGCTTCTATGCAACAATCCCATGTCGCCAGTGCTCAGATCTGTGCCAGTGAAGTGTTTTATGATGACTTCACTGTGAAGGGCTTTGCAGCACCTAAATTTCACTGTTTATGGTTTTCTGAAACGCAACTGCCAGAACCATACCTGCTCCAAGCCAGAGACATCATCTGGCAACATGACCAACATGCTCAGCTGCGCACTGGCATATGGAAGTTCCAGGATCTTAATTTTCTCAGAAGCCATCACTGCCACTTTAAATGAACCAATCTGATACATCATCTGCACAGGTTTGCTTTCTTGCTGCAAAAACAAATAAGATAATTCAGTTTTCACAAAAATTATTCTTAGAGTATAGAAAGGTCTAATTACTGTTAAAACTACTAATTGCTCTTGTTCAGGAAGATTGTATAAAAACTTATCTACTCTTCATAAATTCTAGAAGATGAAACCTTTAAGGTGATGTATGCCCATGTACCTCAGTAATTCTGAAAGGAGTAGCCTGGGTGTCTTCATCTTTAAATGCTTTCTCCCACAGTCCTTTGAAGTAAATGGCATTGACAAGGACCATTTCAGTCTGGGGATCCACAGAGCTAGGTTGAAGGATATTTCTTATCATTCCTTTAAGAAAGCATAGGAAAAGAGAACACATGTATATAACACATTCATGTATAACACATCTTGGCAATCACAACATTAAATTAAGGGCATAGAATTTGTGGCGAGGAGGGTGTAGAGCAGGAACATTTTTTTTGGTTTTGCAGCTGTAGTCTTGTACTTCCAAGGTTGGTTTCCTCACTACTGTTGGCAATAGTTGTTGTTTCCCTATCTGTAAACAATTATAATGAGAGATACAAGACCCAGATATTTACTTGTTACAAAATGAGTAAACCTGTGTATTTTGAAAGAATGGGAAGAACCATTGGAACCCTTTATCCCAGGATGGTCTCCAACTCAAACAGTAAACAAATAATTCTTGCTTCAAATGAAAGTTGAAAGGAGATGTCTATAGAAAGAAGGTGGCAGGAAAGGAAACCGGAATTCTACTCTGCTTTCTTCTTACACTTGGTTCTTGTTTATTCTGCAGTCCTCATGCACATAGCAAGCTCCTCCCTTAGTCCTTTCTCACCAGCAGCTTAATCATGGCATGTTGTTCTCCTTCAAATTATGGCACCAGAGGCTCTGTGATTGTGAATATTTTCATTTCAGGTAAAATTCAGCATCTTTTATCTCTGTTTGCTGTTCAGGCCATGTGTTTCCAGCATGAGGGAAAGGAATGTTTTGAGGAAGCCATGAAGAGACTGGAAAAATGGAGGAATTACATGGAGATGCAGTAGAGAAAATATCCCAATTGTGGTACATCTCTTTCTATGCATTTCATACACCTCCCTACCATTCCTTAACTCTGTACTTTTCCATTGCTCTTTACCTATTAAGATTTCTCAAGTACCTTGTGACTGCACACCCTACTCAAAACACACACAACAGCTCTGGGAAGCTTGAGGACGAAGTGCACTAATCAAAGGATATCCAGATTCTCAACATCAGTGTCAAACCACTTGTCACTGTGTACACAGCATATTCCAGTGCTGTCCCCTTTATCAGAACTGGAAGGATTACATACCCTCAAAGCCCCTACAGATATAGAGAGTCCTCTAAAAGGGAGGTGCCTGAGGGAAAAAAAAATCATTAAATGATAGTTCCGTATCCAGGAACTGATGTATTATCCAGGAATAGGAACAGAGAGAGCCATTTGGGTATTGTTTATTTTTGTCTCCTGTCTTAAGTGTTCCTATATGCTGTTCATATATGGTGCAGAAGGGAAAACACCTATACCAGTCTTGGCTTGCTCTTACCATTTGTCTGACTTTCAACCCAGGAATTTATGATCTCTCTGGCTTCATCTGCAGCTGTTTGAAAGCTGATAGTTTCCAAGCTTCCTTTATATAGTTCCTTCACACATTCTAAGTATTCCTGCAAAGGAAAAGTACAATTTTCGGATCAGAATGTCAAAGCATTTTGTAAACATGAAATGCAAGAACTTAATCTGAAATTAACAGATATGAATCATCTGCTTATTAAGGCTAACGACTAAGCCATTATTCTGATTTATAAGCATTTTAAGATTTGACATTCATTGCTTCAAGCAAGAGTATATGCTCACATTTAAAAAAAAATTTTCCAGAAGTGAGTTTGATCCAAAAATAGCATTCATTTCAGTTGAAGCATGCTTTTTTTTCATTTTGCACATTTTTAAACTTTTTTTTTTTTGCAATGATATTTTCCTTTAATTTCAAATTAAATGTTCCTTTCAATGGGAAAACTTATTATTTAGGTTTGTTTTACAAATTGAGAAAACAGTTGGACATAACTCTTTCCAGCAAAAATTACCTTTATTAATTATACCTTGACATGACTGGATCATGATTGTACTTTGCACAAACATATTTTTTCTCAAGACTGTAGAGTTTTATGGCTGTGATAGAGAGGTTTTGAATCCTGTCTTCCGTATAGAAGAAAATTGCTTCATCAGGGCCTCAACTTGCAACAGTGCTTTTGCATTACAGAGTGATACAGCTTTGATATGGAAATACAGTCAGATCAGATTTTAAAGCAACTTACCGGTAGAATTGGGTATGTTTCTTCGGCATAAAGTCTACTGGCAAAGCTGAGTGAATGATTGTCACTTGGTTTGGTGATTTGAGTGAACAAGTCTTTAAGTGAAAAGTGGACGTTTACAGATGTGCCACACTGAATCATTGACATGAATACAAATAAAAAGATAGATGATGTTATTTCAGTTGTAGTGTGTAGTAGGTTTTTCATACTATATGAGAAGAGTAGTTCAGACACTTCTGCTTACAAAGCTGTTGTTCATCCTGTATGTCTTGTTGCTATAACTACACTGATGTAGTAATTTTCTAAAATATACAACTCTGTGCTATTTTTCATCATTGCTCTCACATCTCTCTCAAGGGGACTCTTAATTACTTGCTACAGTAATATAGCTCCAGATAGGCTTTCCTCCATTCCCAGCCAGTCAAATTTAGCCTGTAATATCCAGACCCCTTGCTTCAGCATACAAGTATCTATAATTTTCCTTATTTGCCCAATACTATGGTGCTTAGTTTCATCTTATACTTGTTCTGAATCCTCTGCTACCTCCTTTCCCTCTCTATTCCTATGGACAAAGTGTTCCTCCAACTACTGGATGCAGAGCACTAGCCGATTGTCAGAGAGGAGATAGAACAGCTAAGAGACTGCTTCATCTTCTACATGTTGCTCCCAGAAGAAAGTGACATAAAGAAGAAGTACCTGAGATTCAATAGTCTCCCCAAATCCTGTGATTTTATCAAAGTGAACAACCTGTAATTGAAAATAATAGTAGTTGAAAAAACAAATATGAGAAAAAAAAGTTATGCAGCTGAGTGTAACACATGATGTTTTAAGTGAACCTATTGGCTGAGAAGCTGAATGACTCAAAAGGTGCAATCCATCTGTGAATAGCTGTGAGTACTGTTGCCTGCTTAGATGATCTCTTTTTCTATTGAACATCTAGGAATCAGCTACAGTGTATGCTATTAATAATACTTCCTTATAGGTAACAAGCCAGCCACTCTCTATAAAGGAAGTAAGAGCTGTAGGAAACTCATGTGAAACATTTTGCAGTCTGGAGACACGTTTTGTGTCTTTCCCTGGATATTTTATCTACTTTTTGTACTCTAAACAAAGAACCACTGGAATGCATTGTTGTCTTTGAGAACTCTACTGCTAACAATGATAAAATTAAAATTTAAATCCAGTTTCAAGATTTCTGACTGATGCATTTGTTTAATATTATGGGAGTCTGAAGTGGCCAACAGTTTTTGATAACTCTGGGTCCAGATTTTTTTAGCTTCTGAGCTATGCAAGCGGTATTATCATGTAATTAAGTGCTATGGCTCTATTAAGCAGCAGGGAGGCTTAAATCCTTAACTGTATCCTCACCTTATCTATCTGCACCCTGGTGTTTTCTCTTGAACCTAGGTAGACCATGGACAGAGCTGAAATGATGCTCAGGGGGGAGTAGAAGATGTTCTCGTTGACATGCTGGACTTTCAGCTCTTTGAATACATCAAAACAAAATTCTGTGCTTGCTGCACCGATGGAGCCCATTGTGAAACCAGTATTGTCTAGAGCAGACAGCAGAAGTACAATGACAATGTAATGATGAAATGCCATATAAATACAGCACAATGCACTTCAATAGTAGTGTTTAGGCAATGAAATATAAACAAGTAGTCGAGAAGTCATTTTGTGGTAACATGGTTATTGCTATGCTCACCTCTTATACATGTTAGAAACTGTATTCATAAGTCTATTTCTTCCTGCATTTCTATTCAGTTGCCTTTTTGGCAGTAAAGTTCCTCAGAGGGCTTAAATATGTATGTGATTTCTGTTTACCTTTTCAAAGCAGTCAAATAAGTTTCCTGTACTTATTTTCATTCAGTGAAGGCTAGGATTCCTTCTTATTTTGTAGTACCTTTGGTGAAAATAGGAAAATATAATCTGTCTTTGACATACTTGCAAAGCTGGAAATTCGAAGTGCAAATTTTAGTAGATTTGCTCTGGGTTTGGACAGGTATAAGTAAAAGCAGAGGCTAGCTGACTATTTTTATTTTCTAAAAATAAATAAGTGCAGTAAAATATCTACTTTTTGCACAGTACATACCATCTGTAGATCTTCAAATGCTTATATCTTTACCCTTGTTTTAGTAATGGAAGCACAGATAAGCAATATGATTTGTTTAAGGTCACCTAGTCTAGGAGAGAGACTGATGCACAAAATTCATATTCCACCCTATTGTACTTTCAGATATAGCTTGCTTTGCTTAAATATATCATGCATACTACACTATAAACTTTCTGAGAAACTGAATTTTGTTAGTGACATTCAGATAGAATAGAAATGCAGACATAAAATAGCAGTGTCTATCATAATACAGCATCATTAAATGAGTATTTGTTTGTGGCACAGGTCAGCAAAATCTTGATTATTTGTTTCTGTCTGAAGCTGCACTTTATAAAGTGCTAGACAGTAGAAGTCCTGTGCAGCCACTATGTTCATATAAAGGACAACTTTTGAGGTCAGCATGAATCTAGTTTTCTTCCTATGATTTATAGAAATTGTGAAAGTTTTTTGTCTTTCAAAATCCAGACCCTTATGTGGGTGCTGGGATCTCAAGGTTGTCTTTGGAGTATTAGAATCCAGCAAGGTTTTTCATGACCATGCTCATGAGTATACACATACAATCACACACGTATTTCTCTCACTTTTTGTATACAAGTTCACATTTATGTATAAAAATACAACTACACACATTTTTGTCTTGTGTAGTGTTCACCAGATGAACAGGGATGCAACTGTTAGAGAAATTTCACACTAAAATATATCTAGCAAATGCACTGAATGCCAGTTCTTCTCTCAGTGCACTCTGTTGAACTAGAGGTCAATCATGCAAACTTATTATTTGGATGCCAAAATCAAACTTTAAAGATACTGAATGAGAGGATAAGCTGCTCTGGAACAAAATATTTTTTAAAGCACAAAGAATAAACTTTTTTAAAGTTTCCTGAGAACAAATACTTTTTTACACAGAATAAAATAAGGTAGGCCACACACAGAGATGAGATTTGTAGGGAATATTATGTAGAAATTCTGTCCTTAAGACATCAAACATAACACAGTAATTGCTTTCTTTTTAAGTTTAGGCACAAACAAGAGATAATATAGTGAGAAGGTAAATTTGCATACAGAAATGCTTACCGTTCGAGCTTCAGCACCAAAAGCAATACAGCTTTCCAGCTGTAGGTAGACAGACCAGCTGAGCACTTAGGAATTTATACAGTCTGAATTGTGACGCACCCACTGCTGCCTTTCAGAAGTTTGGCCTTTGACATACTGTATTGGTTTAGTA
>VZZY01011416.1:0-11684 GCA_013400335.1 Eurystomus gularis
TTCCCTCAAGTGAGTCCACGGCAGCACAACAGGAGGTGCACATATAAGCACTGGCAACAACTCTTGGTTTAACACTTGGTTTAACTCTTGGATTCAGGAATGCTCTCCTGTTCTGACTTTTTCTGTTGATCGTCTGAGTCAGTTTTGAGTTGAGCTCACTTGTGCATGCTTTTCCTGCCCTGAAGTTCTGGCTGCATTAACAGTCCTGTCATGTTAACAGCATGACCCTCTGCCACCGTTCAATGGTTTATTCACAATCTCAGATGCTGTGTACAGCAGCAATTCATCTTCATCAGCATTGAGAATTTCCAAGAATATAATAATTTTTCATCTGCCACAGCACTTTCTCCTTTTTTACTTTCTTCTTGCATGTGTGAGAGCTCTGTGCAAGGAGTTTTGACAATGCATGAGGAGTATACCTCATGTACAACAGTGGCCAAGCTTGGATGCAAACAACTGCTGTTGCTGCCCTGGGGAAGGTGGGAGTAGTGTGTTGCCCCTGAATGCTGGGATAAAAGTACAGCATGACGATGCTTCTCAGAAGGCTATTTCCCAGGTTAGTAGCTGACTCCATTATGAAAACAATCCCTACAGTGCAATTGCAGGTGAGCAAAGTGCTGCAGACAAAGCAATTTCATAGAAGGTGACACAAGATGGGGTTCATGTTACCTAAGCAATACAACTTAGCACTAAATTTTCCATTCAAAAGGCAGAAATATACCTCAATCTTCCTTCATTCTACTCTGCCAGGTAATCTGGGTGGGCATGACATGTCACCCATAAACCTCACAAAAACCCTTGAGGGATTGCCATTATTGCTTTCACACTCTGGAGTCCCTGAGCACTCTACTTGAAATAACATACTCATTAGTAACTAGCTACCCTCTGAGTCTGGCTGGCTTGGATATTTGCAATACATCCTGATATCACTCATAGTGGACTGGCTGGGTTCGACCCACAGCAAAGGAGTATTAGAAGGAAAATAGTCCCAGGAGTAGTGCCAAACCCTGCAAGTCTTGATCCCTAAGTAGGGATCAGCAAGATTCAGAAATTTATTCCACTCACTGAAATACTCAAGTGTGAAATCAGTTTAAAGGCTATATGTGTTATTTATTCTGCCTGGGAACTAGAGTAAGATCCCTAAAATAACATCAGAACCAATCCTAATGTGAGATTGCGTGATTGAAAAGTGGCCAAACAGGTCTGAAATATAGAATATGCTCTGTTTCCTTCAACTAGATCTATGCTTCAAAACCAAAGCAGGATTTGACTCAGTTTTGCTAGCCATACTTACTTTGGAAAACAAATGCATGGATTTGACTGGCAGGCAAGCTTCCTTATTTTATTGTTTCTATTTAAAACCATGGAAAATTATATATTCCCACTTAAATTAATGCATTGTCATCAGGGTAAAATAGATCAGAATAAAGACTGATTTGGATTCTGTCCTTCAGGGTTCATTCAGGCTTAGAATTTCTTTCATCGTTTCTTCAGCTTCTGTGGGAATCTTTTAATAACTCATGGTTTCTCTTTATATCCCTAGCTTTTCCACAAGCCCGATATAGAAAACAAGAGACAAGACAGATGAATCTTAGTGATTCTTACCTACTGGGATAGGCAGGGTGCACTTTTAAAAACGATTTAGTACAACCCAGAATAAAATCTGGGTCAGCTCTGAATCCTATCAAGGCTGACAGTTATTCTAAGAGAATATAAAGGGAGCATTTTCTCAGTCTTAGACTATGTCCTAGACACAAGCAGTCAAACACAACAAATTAATTTCTGTCCAGTTCCAAGTATATAATGGCATCCTGAGCAATAGCATCTTAGTCAACACCTGCTGCTTATGACCAATGGATTAACGTTCTGGAGTTATTTTTTTAATAACTTCGTGTAAGTAGATATGAATTTTAAGACCCATTATCTGGGGTAAATTAATTTGCTAATTCCCTGGGTAATGGATCTGTTTGAAAGAATGCTATACTTAGCTGCATGTATGGTATATTTTTCCACATCTTTATCTCTGCCTTAGTGCATTTGAATTTAAAGTAGCCTTAGGGTTTTTGCTGTATGTGAGATACTGCATATAAAACAGACTTGGTTGGCTTCTCACAAATAAGTGGCGGGCAGTTATGTAGGCATGTTTCTTGTTGAAAATAGAGAAAATTACTGTAAGAATTGTGCAGAGATAAATGTGGGAAGCTGGTTTTAGTATTATTATTAATAATCCCTCTTTTTCGAGCCATGTATTTGAAAGGTGTCTGGGGCCAAAAGTCTTCACTGAGGACCATTATTTTTTGTTCATTTTGATAAAAACCCTAAATTATGTTAGGAAAAGTAGGTACTCATGAAAATTACATGCTGAGAATTTTGTCTGTTCCTTCTGTGTATGGTTCCACTGCTTTTTAGAGCATTCAGAGGTAACTCCCTGTTGAAAAGAGAATGGAAACTTAGGACAGTTAGATTTCTCTCTGAATACAGACACTCCATGGCCAGCCACGTCATTCATTCTTCCACTGTATTTTACAGCAAGGTTTTATGAGTATTTGACCCTTATTTTTCATTGTATAATGGTACATTTTAATTTATGGTTTTGCAATTTACCAACAGCAATAAAAAGTTTTAGTCCTCTATAATAGGTAAAAAATTTAAAAAACCTACATTTACCCTATGAAGAAGCAGTCTTGACATGGCACCTGGACTACTGAAAACGGTGAAAGATGTGTCATAAAGCTTATTATAAACTATAATGGGCCACATTTAATTGCTTATTGTGTTATATTGTCATAGAATCATAGAATCATTTAGGTCGGTAAAGACCCTAGAGATCATAAAAAAAAGATCAGAGTCCAACTGTTAACCTTACACTGCCAAGTCCACCACTAAACTGTATTGCTAAGTGCCACATCTACACATGTTTTAAATCGCTCCAGGGATTGTCACTCAACTGCTTCCCTGGGCAGCCTGTTCCAATGCTTTACAACCCTTTCCATGAATAATTTTTTCCTTATATCCAGCCTAAACCTCCCCTGGCACAACTTCAGGCTGCTCCCTCTTGTCCTATCACTTGTTACCTAGAAAAAGAGACTGGTACCCACCTCTCTACAACCTCCTTTCAGGTAGTTGTGGAGAGAGATAAGGTGTCCCCTGAGCCTTCTTTTCTCCAGGCTAAAACGACCCCTGTTCTCTCAGCTGCTTCTCATAGGATTTGTACTNCATGCTGATTCTGATACAAGCCAGGATGCTGCTGGCCTTCTTGGCCACTTGGGCACACTAATGGCTCATATTAATCTGCAAACTTACTGAGGGTGCACTCGATGCCCTTGTCCAGATCATCAATTAAGGTATTAAACAAAGACACGTTTTGCTATTTTAAATAATTGCATTGTACTGTACAAAACCAAAATCAAGGGGAAATAGTGACAAGCTTGTTTTTTAAAATATTTTTTCTAAATTAATAACTGTTAAGGACATAGTTTGCATAGTATGCATAGTATGCATAAGCGTATAGTTAAGGATATTCATTAACCTAAGTGGATAAACTCTAGTTTTTCGTGTTTTCTGTAGAGACTAACCACCAGATAGATTGCAAGAAAATATGTGTGGTTAGGAAGATGCTGCCATAGCTTTTCTTAGATGAAGTGAGACTTCAGAGTTGCTGAAAACATAATGTTTTTTTCTGAGCTAAAACAAAGAAGAGATTGGCAGTATATTAACTCTTATGCTAACTTTTAACACTTGTGGGATGACTAACTGGGAGAGAGACAGAAAATGCTGGAGGGTGGCTCTCCCTCACCTTCAAGGTAAAAAGGTAATGCAAACTTTTCTCCTTTTCTAGAAGTATTTTGGGTGGTTTTGATTATGCATGTTGCATTTTCTCATATGCTTTTGTGGAGTAGCAAGGCTTATAGAATCAAGAGTAGTGTGAGAATAAATCTTCGTGAGCCTTTGCAAATGCTTTCATCTTAATGACAATCAAATAAAAAGAACTACAGTGGGACTAGTTCTGCTGCCTTCCCTTTCGTATATATTTCTCCAGAATAACAGCTCTTTATGGTAGTATTTTAAAAGCAGATGATATAATGAAAAATTTGGCTTAGTAAAACCAGTCACTGATTAACGAAGTTATGAACTCATATATATATGGGTGAAGTTTTGCATGTATATAAGTTTTATAAATGTTAATAAAAAGATAGTTTATGCTCATGTATTTCCAGGGCTCGCTCCTGCACTCCAAAGGAGACGGCATTTTCTTTTACTGTTAATGAAATAGTAAAAATGGACACACATGCCCCCTTACTTTACATGGATTATGACTACTTGAACTCTTCACAGTGCTACTTGTGCAGTCATACAATGCACATTAAATGAGATTGATTTAGTTCTTAAAAGACAGAAGGATAGTCTTGAGGGGTGACGCATCCATATTATAAGTAATTTATATGCAGTCTGCATTCTTCCAGCAAATTGCTAGCACAAGCTGTAGCTAAGCAGAATTTGGGTGTCCTCGGCTGAAGCAGATTGGGGTTTGGTTTCCTTTATTTGAGGATTATTGATGTTTTCTGCTATTCTCTGCTGCTGTTAGAAACGTGGTCTTTTATGTTAATGATGACATAGTGTATTTCCAGAGGGAAAACTTGCTAATGCCTTTGACTTTATCATAAAGCTAAATGGTTCCAAGGAGAAGGGTATTTGAGAGGTTTCAATTTTAGACTAAATCAGTGCTTCATTTTTCACATGCTGGCATTTTTAAGCTGTTTACTGATGAAAAGAACACTCTGTGCACTGAACCATTCAATCCATTTTAGTTAGATGTATGATATTTTCAGTTCTGTCAAGAAGACCTGTAAAATCCAAGAGAAGCCTTATATTCTTTTATCTTTAATGCAAATTGCTACCATGAATTTGCCACTTAAAAGCAAAACCAGTGGAGAGAGATTGTACATTCATTCTTTTCCTTCAAAGTGGTTATTTCTTCAGTGTAGATAATGAAAGAAAACTAAATGTCTGTAAATAGGATTTTTAATGGATTAGAAAAAGTAGGTTATTTCCAATGAAATCATGAAATCATGAGAGGAGTACTACTAATCCTTGGATTGGTCAGACAACAGTACAGAGTTACATAACTTTAATTTGCATTAGTATCTGGATTCCCTGCTGATATCATTACAAGTTAACAGAGGAAAATGCTGAAGAATATTTTTGCTTTCAAAGTTTCTTAGTCAGATGAGTAGGAAGCAAGAAAATAAGGATAATATTCCATTTGCCCAGGTTGATTTATCAGAACTGATGATAACTTTAAAACCTGGTCTTTTTTAGTAAAATTTAACACTCTCTAGAAAGGTAGTTCTCTTATTAGCTCCTTTTGGAAAAGGACGGGTCACCATGAACTCTGTTTTTACATAAGAAGAGGAACAAACATTAGGGTAACAAAACTGTTAAGTTCATTTCCGTACTGCTAATAATGGCATTATTTTCTATTTCAGCAGATACAATCATCTCATATACATACACCTCAAGTGTATGTATGCCAATGCACACAGCCTGGGGAACAAAGAGGAGGAACTGGAACTCTGCACCCAGTCAGAAAGTTATGATAACACAGGAATAACTGAAAGATGGTAAGACAACTCATGTGACTGGAGGATCATGATGGATAGCTACAGGCTGTTTCAGACAGGGAAGGGAGAAGGAAGAGTCACATTCTATGTTAAGGAGAACCTTGAATGTATAGAAGTAAACTAGAGTGATTGTGGATACTGTCGAATGCCTCTGGGTCAAGATCAGAGGGGTCATCTCCAAGGGAGATCTTACAACAGCATCTGCTACCACCCTCCAAACCAAATGGTACCAAACTGAATGGGAAAGCAGACACTTCAGAAGGGTGTCTGCAGGAAGACCTGCAGGTAATAGGCTGGAAGAGTGGGCTAATAAGAACCTTACAAAGTTCAGCAAAGACAAATGTAAGGTCTTGCACCTGAGAAAACATGATTCAGGAGCGCAGTAAAGCCTGGGATCTACCCAGCTGGGGAGCAGCTCAGTGGAAAGGGACCTGGGGGGCCTGGTGGACAAGTTCAATATGAGTGAAGAGTGTGCTGCAGCAGCAAAGCAAGCCAACAGCAGCTGGGTTGCACCAACAAGGGCATCACAAGCAGAGATACAGAAGTCATTATCCCACTCCACACAGCGCTTGACAGGCCATGTCTGGAAAACTGTGTTCAGNATTCCTGAGGATATTCTGATTAGACACAGGAGGAAAATTTTTCAAGGACAATCAGCCATTGGAGTAATCTCTCCATGGAAGTGGTGGATTCCCCAACATTGGACACTTTTAAGATTCAGCTGGACAAGGTGTCGTCTAACCCATGCTCTTGCCAAGACAGGTTGTACTACATGATTCTTGAGGTCCTTTCCAACCTGGTATTCTATGATTCTAGCATACCTCTGGAGTGTTTATATCATTCTCCTGCAATTTTCTCCCACATTCAAAAACAGGAACAAAGGGGAGCTCCTTCATCGTCCTTTAGCCATCTACATGACACAGAGAAGACATAGGATCAAGTGGCACTTTTACTTCGATCTCTCTCCTCCATTAGTGTTTGTTCATTTATTGAGAGGTTCATTGTCATCTGAGGACCTCCTCACACCCAGAGCTTCACACTTTGTCTTAAAAATTTTATTGTACAGCCTTTCAAGATTCTGAGCATAACATGGAACATGGCATTAACATTTATAGAACTTCCTGGTGACTGTTGCCCCAATGCAAGTGCTGTTGCATCTGACAGGAGGTATCTTAACTTTCAATCTCATTGTAGAAGATAAAGATTAATGTTTCCAGTGATTAATTAGTCATTGTTGCTTAGGAACCAGTAACAGTGACCTATTACATCTTCTGTAGGCAAATAAAGGATGATCTTAAATGGCGACAAGCATCAGGTGTACTTTATTTGCCAAAGCTGAGAGAAATCAAGTGAAGTTATTTCAAGGACAAATCAAAATGGAATAATGCAAGTGAGAGAGAAGCGTTCCTTAGGAAATCATTAGAGAAACAGCTGGCATAAATTGCACATCCTAGATAAAAGCCCATGCAAAGTCGGTGGCAGAGAAAAAGAAGAAATTAGGGAGGGGAAAAGTAGTGTGTAAGAGGGTAAAGGAAATAAATAATACGCTGTAAACTGAGAATCACTAAGAAAATAATAAAAAACAGAGGGCATCTGTTGGACGCAAAACTACAGTTGACATGAATAAGCAAAGCTAATGTACCTATAAATGTACCTCAGAATTTCCTTTTTTTTATCTTAAAGTACATAATTTTTCCTGTGAATGCCGGTTGTTTCAATATAACCAAGAGGTTAAATGCTTAGAAACTCCCTAATAAGAAAAGACTGAAGCCAGATTAATACATATGAGCAGCATTTAACCCTGAGGATCATTACAACCTCAGGGTGACCAACCATAGAACAAACTGTTAAGAAAAACAACCAACCCTTCATCCTTTTATTTTCTCAAATCAAGATATACCTGAGACACAAAAAGAGAGATGATACTCAGGAGAGAAATTTGAAACAATACTATCAGGCTAGCTGTTTATGAACAACTGTATGAACAAGCGTGAGAAAAAAGCAAAGTGTGCAAACAGAGGGGAAGAAACTTGAAAGTATAGAAAAAATGTTGTCTTTCATGGAAGAAAGCAAGAATTTTATCCTTCACCTCTGCTTTCAATGACTATCCAGGACTTTCATGTTTACCCGTGAAAGTACTCTCTTCTAGCATGTTCTCTCTTTCACTCAGTATTTACATTCATGGGAAAGCTATGAATTTTCCTTTTGTTAGGGCATGAACACCACTCATCCAGCAGAGCTGGCTGAAAAGAGATAGACTGCCTTGCTGGCTGCAGAAAGAATGCACTTTCACACAACCCTTGGGATTATAGACTAGTTTGGCCATCAACTAGCCAGTATTTCAGGGAACCACAAATAGTTGTGTCTTTCTTATTTGAGCCTGGTGATAATTTGCACCTCATTTGCAATGGGGATAAGATGTATGACTTCCACCTGCTGTAGATAAATACCAATGCTTTTGTAACACAGGGTGCAAATCTATACAGGCCAGATTCTGGTTTGCAGCAGCATACACCTAGAATAACTACATTGGAGTTAAAGGGAGTTTTCATGAGGAAAAACTTCCTTACTTTGAAGGAAACGGAACACTGGAACAGGCTGCCCAGAGAGGTTGTGAATCTGACTCTGGATATATTCAAAACCCACCTGAACACAGTTCTGTGCAATCAGCTCTAGGTGAACCTGCTTTAGCAGAGGGCTTGAACTAGATGATTTCCAGAGGTCCTTTACAACCCCTACCATTCTGTGACTCTGTGAAAGGCAAATCAGTCCAAGCACAGATAAGTAGCTGACATTTGACTGGCATAACGCTGACATGTCCCAGCAGGTACACATATTGTGTGTAAACAGCTTGGATGGTTCTGAAGTTGTGCTCTGTTGACAGAGCTAAGTCGGGAAGTCAGGAATACAGTGGGTGACTGTTTTTCCTCTTATAGGTTTATATATCAATAAAATAGAGTATGAATTCATAATCTTGAAATCTGGGAAACAATTTTACTTTTCTTACTTTTTTTTAATTATCAGGCTTAACAGCATTTTGTATCCACTTTGTTTCCATACTAGTGGTTATGGAAGATGGTGGAGGCACAGCTAATACATATTTTCAATTATTTCTTTATCTGTTTGCAATTTTTTTTTGTCACCAGGTGGCTTGGTTGTTTTGCTGATAGAGTTAGCTGATGTAAGAAACAGCAACATTTGCTGCTGTCTGGAACTAGGAACTGTCTGGTTATTTGCCGGAACTCCTACTATTGCTGTAATGGCAAAGGCAACTTTCAGAGGAAGAAATCAGATTTAGACAAAAGATTTTTAGTTTAGAATATTTACAAACTAAAAATTAACTTAAAGCTCAGACTTTCGCAGTCCTCTCAGGAAAAAGTGTTTGTTAAGAACACTATCAGCAAATGAAATAGATCAGAAATGCGGCCAATGTGTAGGTCAATAGAGTGTCACGGAGTACCATGATATTTTCCTGTTATTCAACCACCTCTACAGCAGGCTCCGTATCACAAGATTAGTGTACCTTTAGCAATGGGTAGGCTGGCAAAGGAGCATTGCTCAGCCTTCTGTGAGATTTCTGTTTCTAGGGTCACTACAGTCATCTCTCTGGAGACAGTAGAAGATTTTTTTTCTCCCCATCTTGACCTACCTTACTTCTATATTGGTGCAAACTGGAAGCTTTTTAACAAATTATATTTGATTACCTCTGGGTTTGTCTTCTGATATAAGGACATGGGACTTAAGGGTTATTGATAAGATTTCAATTTAAAAGAGTGATAATTGTAGATTTTGACAGCCTCATTTTTCTTAAGCCTTGATAGCCTTTTCATAAGCCCGCATTTTGCTAGAAAACCACAGGTTTGTAATAAGCTTACCTACTGCCATGTTTGTTGTGTAGAAAAAGCCCACTGGTAGTGTTCATAAAACTTATTTTGCCAGTAATTTCCTTTTAAAATTTCTTTATTCATTAAATTTCTCATTGTGTTCTAAGGGTTTCAGAGTCCAGTTCTAGGGTTGGGTTTTTTTCTGCTTATTTCTTTTTCTTTTCCTCTGCCAGAATGTGTTTAACTTTATCTGACTTTAACATTGGTGCATTTATTTGGGAAAGAAACAGAAATTAACCAGGAAACAAGTATTGCCCTTTGTTTACCTCATGTCTCAGATCCCTTTGAGGATATCTGATCTTACTGGATAATGAGGTACTAGCCAAAGAAAAGCTCTCTGAACAAAATTATAGAGCTGATGTCACTAACAGTATGATGTTGTAGTTATTGCATCCCTTCACAACTGGAGTTTGAGTTCAGATGTTTAAAATGTAATTAGCCAGGAAGCAACAAGTCTCAGGTCTCTTTTGCTATGCAAGGCTATGTTTCTGTAAGTGAACACACAGATGGATTCCGTACAACAAAAATTGAAAAATATATCAGAAAGTGAAACTTACAGCAATCTGAGATTCTCACAGACTTCCAACTCCAACCCTGTAGGATGCCAGAAGAGTCTTGCATCTTTCTTTGATCTTGTTTTTCACCTTCTGTGATAGGCATCAACACCTGAAAGCTTCACCTAATGCATTTTCTTGAAGGGGGGCAGGAAGAAAGGAAGATGGTTAGGTATCATCAGAGGGATCCCCAGTTCCTTAGTGATCAATATAGTTCCACAAATTATGCTAACATGTCCATTAAATGGAAATAATTTTCATTGAACAGAAGCTGAAATGACATATGGGTTAGAGGATGAAGTTCAATCAAGTACCATGGCATCCTAAGTTTTTCTTAATGTTCTTAAGGTATCATGAAACAAAACGTTCATTTAATATGCTACTATAACCAGCCATTTCATAGTAGTCTGTTGTTCCCTGTAATATAAATCCGCAACATGAAAGGCCTGAGGAGACCACATCTGTGTGCAGAAGGTGAGAATTTGTCTTATGGGATTTGATCTGCTACAAGAACTACAGTCCATTTGTCCAAAATGAAATGCATAATTTTCCTTAGTATTTGAAATCACTAGTGACAATTGCAATGGACTGCAGTCTCTTTGGTCATGCTAATATCATAGAGTCCATTGCCAAAATTTCAATAATCATTTTACAAAGTCACAAAAAAGAAAGTAAAACACTGGTAGAAATAGCTAGCTTTTGTTTAACTTCAAGTCTTTTTTTCCTCTGGTAAAATTGCTCCAGTAGTTGAGTCCACAGGCACCTATGTTTCCATAGAAATGCTTTGTTTGCTGAGCTTTTTGTCAAGAAGCTGCTTAAGGTAGTCATGGCTCTCAGGCTACAGGGTACTCCTAGGTTATTGTCAGATTCCTGGAATATGATGGTGATGGTTTGCTACTTCCTGGAAAAAAAATACAGAGAAGGAGTACACGAGGGAGAAAGGACCTTTCCTGCAGTAGGGATTGCTATCTTTTTTCTCCTCCCTTTTTTCTCTTCTCCTACCTTTCTAAAATAGTCACAAGCAAAGCCAACACCATTTTCCTTCGGGTCCTTCCCTGTTCCAGGCTCTCTGGCTTTAATTTCACCTGCAACTCTGTCTCAGCTTTCTAGGTTTACCATGACATTGCCCAGCACAATTACGTGATTTGGATCAGCCTTGGCTGGCTATGTAGTCACTGTACCACCTATCACACTTCTCAGTGATGTCAGTGTGATCCAAAATCCTATGCAAGCAGAGAGTACCTTGTGCTTGCTGTGATTTGTGATGACTGATCCCTTCAGCTCAAATGGTAAATAGTGAACAACACACATCAGGATGGTTTTTGCTACGCCTGGGCATCTTTGTCTCCCTTCTTCAAAATCTGTGGCAACACTTAATGGTTCTGAGGAAGGACTAATGATGATAATATTTAGTAATTTTCTGAAGAAATTATTTTAAATATTTACTTTTAAAAAGGAATGGACTCAGTGCAATCATGGTATCCAAGAGTGTGTGGAAGGAGCAATAAAAAAGCTTAAACATATGTTAGTGCATGTTCATTGCATACTATCTCTGCCTTCTCTTCTCTTCTGAAGTTTTTGTGCAAATTTGTCAGAGTTCTATTGTAAATTCTGTTTCTCTTCCT
>VZZY01011418.1:0-15461 GCA_013400335.1 Eurystomus gularis
CCGGCCGCCAGCTGGATTTAACTACGTTGACCACTGCTCTTTGGGCCCGTCCATCCAGCCCGGTCTTGATCCATCAGATAGTGTGCTCATGTTTTTGACGGAAACACTGAAAAAAAAAATGTTACTCAACATGTTTGCAAAAATCTTCTCAATAAGAGCTGTAGACCATTCTAAGATATGGGTGCTATTAGGAAACAAAACATGCTTTCACGTGGTTTAAGATGTTCTATAGCACATATGATGCAGTATGCGGGTGATTCCCAGATAAATTAGAAAAATCTCCTCATGGACTTCATAGAGCTAAGATTTTTTTTTTTCCCATCCATACTTCTATGGAATATTTATTTATTTCAGTACTGGTTTTAATTTATATTTTTGTCATTTAGATAGTGCAGACACAAAGGTTCACCATCAAAAGTTTTTCAGAGCACCTGTGCATGTGCACACACACACATGATCTTCCGGCTTAAGCTGGAAATGCTTCCATTACCTGGATCTCTTAAAAAATTAGTTATCTTTTCCTCTAGATATTGTCTTTTTGTGTTTCTACTTTATGAGTTACATAGCCTGAGAAAAATATTGTAGGTCATAGATGGGGTTATGATGCACAGGATCTTGGCAGTCTTTAAGATGGGGGCCAATACTTGGGCTGACAGTAAAAATAGACTCGTCAACAGAATTGACAATGAAAATATTGGTAGTAACTTATTTCAGTGAGGACACCAGCCATATAGACTTGTAAATCTTGCAAGCTCAGCTACAAATAGAGCATATGCAAGTAGAAGTGATTCTGCTCTGGCTCTGTCCTCATCATGAGGAAGGTGTGAAGTTTTCTAATGAGTTTATCTAAGAATAGTGATGTGCTGCTGGTTCTGCATCATTTAGGGGTAACCATAAAATATTTTAGCAACCATTCTCAATATATATATTTTTTAAACTATCATTCTCATGTCCACATTTTAAAGTACAGTGTAAACTACTAGGAAAAAAGGAATTAAGTTTATGTGTACTTCTTAACTGCTATAGTACTTGGGGGGAAAAAAAAAATAAATTAATCACAAATGTTTAGTGTTTAATCTGAAGGTTAAAAGGGTAAGAGAATGGAAAGACTTATATAAAAACCTATCAAACCCTGGATATCTTAGAGCAACATAAAGAAAAACAGCAGACACGTAATTGCCATCTTCACCTATACAGTTAAAAGAGGTCTGCTATAAAAATTACATGTAATCAATATGAATGTAGCTATAAAAGGAACCACACATGGCACCCTGCAATTTAATTCTGTCCTTATTACTGCTGGGTTCCACTTTTATATTTATAGTATGCATAATGAATGAATACATTTTAGAACTGATCCAAGGGGAAAAAATCTTTTTGCTTTTTGACATATTCTAAATCAACTACTTGTTTTTCTTAAATCCAAATTAAAGTATATTTGTTTTGTGGCAGAGCTGAAGAAGAGCTGAGTTTGTTTTATGCAGTGAAGAAGCTATGTGAAGGACATCATTTAATTAAATAGTGAAAAATATATCAGAGACAATCAAAAAGTCAAATAGACAAAATAATGAATTAAGTAGAACCAGTAGCAAATGCAAAAAAAAGAAAAAGGGAATATATATGTTTTCCAGATTGAGTTACTTATCTGTAAATTACTTTTTAAAACTGCCTTCTGTCTTACCTTGACAATACCTTAAAAAGAAATATTTACCATACTAATGCAAGATACATAATTTAACAGGTGATATATTCTGTGTAAGAAAGTATTTTTCCAAGTATTTGTGATTTTGGGTGCCTTTCTGTGATCAGTTTACGCAGCTCAACCCTGATTAATTTTGCTTGAATACTTGGAGTCCAAAAGAATCTATTTGGGATTTATTTTCTGCCTTGCATCAGTGTCCTGGTTGACTTCATCCTTTGCATTCAGACTTTCTGCTCTACATTTAGTGAAAAAAATAAAATAACTAACAATATCTATGTAGCTCAATGAGGATTTCAAATACAGGCTCACTGACTTAAGACCATACAGTTTGCTATTAACATGAACCTTACAAATACCTAAGTCAAAATAATTCTCTACTTTTGTAGCAAAGGCATAACAATATTATTGATTAGGTCTTCTCTGCACACTCTATGGGACCCATTCAAAAACTGCTAATCTGATCATATCCATAGAATGCAAAGTAAAATAATCTCTTCTGTCAGTTTTACATGCACTCCTGTGCTCTTAAGCATGCAGAAAATGACTCCTGCATATTCCCAAAATGTTTGCTTCTCCATGATCTTCCCACGGGCAAAGATTTTGGCAACTGATTTCTATCAATACAACATATCTATTCTTACCCTATTATCATTACTAAGTAGCAACAACAAGATTGTAGAATTATAGAACTGTTTGAGTTGGAAGGGATCTTAAAGATCATCTGCTTCTACCCTCCATTACATGGGCAGGGACACCTCCTACTAGACCAGGTTGTTCAAAGACCCATCCAACCCGACCTTGAACAGATCCAGTGATGCATCATCCATAACCTCTCTGGGCAACCTGTTCCAATGTCTCAGCACCCTTACAGTGAAGAAACTGCAAAAAATAACAGCACAAAGATATCATGTCCAATGTTGCTGAGGGACTGCTCATTCAAATTCAGAGTTCCTGAGCTCTAATTTTCTCTGCCATTGATTTGCTCTATAACCTCAGACAACTTTTCTGTGATTTAATCTGCTCAGCTTTACTTTGGGCTGATATTATCTAATTCAGTCAGATCCTTCTGAACACTTATTAGAGCACTGTTGGTTATATGAAAAGAAAAATGTTACATGAATACAGAGTATTATTATGTTTAGATGCTTTACACGAGCCTGCTGTTCATTGATGGTGCTTATAAGCAAGAATGAATGACATAAACTGTATGACAGAAACGTCTTCAGCAATCACCAGAAGTAGTGCTATGAATATACTAAAAATAATGACACTGTCATTATTTTCAACTTGACAGGCTTTGCTAAGAGGCAAGGAATGTTAATTTAGCCTTAGATCTGTAAAAATATTGTATTCTGGACATGACTGCCCTGTGTTTGGCTGCTTTGGTGTGCCAGCAGGATGAACATCTGACAATCTGCAGCAACTGGAGCCTGTGACCTCAAATATATTGAGCTGCTAATGCTAATATTATTTATTTGGCTATGGGAATGAGGCTGACTTATAACAGGCTAACTTAGAGGACTTCAAAAGCCTGTATAACAGCTTGCATCTATGCAGAACTGTCTGCCCATACACAAACCTTTATTCATTTACCAATCTTTCTTTTTTTTAATCTAAGGTTTTCAGTTTTATAGTTGCATTAAAAGTGTAAAGTATTTCATATTGAGCAGTTTAATTACTAGCAGACAACATCAGTTCCTGAACCCTTATGTAATCAAAAGCATTCATCTGTCTTGGTATTTTAAATACTTTTTAATTTATTACAAAGAAAAGTAGCAATTAATAGACTGTTCAACAACAGCAAGAACAAAAAAAAACAAGTCCTGTGTTGTAAGATTTTATATTCTAAGGGCTTAAATTTTGCTTCTGTTTTCAATGGCACAGAAAGAGGAAAAAGGAAAGGTCTCAGTTTATCCTCCTCAAAAACTACACTGAATATAAAATGTTATTTTCTGCAACTTATATATATTTTAAGAAATATATATATGTTAGGTGCTTGCATAAAACTATATATTCTGAGCACTTCATCATGATCAATCATTTCTTCACTACTTCCCACTGACCAGCTGTCTTGGAAGTATAAACTCTAAACTTCCTAATTGTGTTTTGATGTTTTTATTCTACAATTCTTGTAGTATTTTGAGACAGAATATTTTGCTTGCTGTATCATCTGAATTCTACTTATGCTCAAAATGCTTTAGTATAGCTTCTAACATTTTCTTGTCCTTTCCACTAGCATTCATTTTTTAAATAATAAGAGTTCTACTTAGGTCTAAGACAATTTCATCATTTGATGAAGCTACAGCATCAGCAGTTTCCCATGAAAGATCATCTTCACTATATACAGTATATTTATACCGTATTTCTTCTTTGATACTTCCACCACTTCTTTGTGGGATGTTCCAAAATGTTTTTTTTTTTTCTTAGAGATATGTTAGTCCTGTCTGTTTTGGCTTGTTTTTGCTTTCAGATCTCTTTCTGTTTAAAATTCTTTTTTTAATCTTTCTTCTAAATACACATCATGAAGATTTGATTGTACTCTAATTTACAAATTATAATTATAGAAATCCTTAAGAAGATTACAAAGGAGAGAGGTTTTTGTATTTTCTTCAGTTAACAATATGAAATTATCTCCAGATAGACCAAGATGTGGCAGAGGTTGTTTCACTTCTAGTTTGAACAGTCTAGTGCATACAGCTTACCTCAACTGTTTTCTGTGCCACCGCAGAATCACAGAATGGTGGGGGTTGGAAGGGACTTTTGGAGATCACCTAGTCCAACTCCCCTGCTAAAGCAGGTTCATCTGGGTCAAGTTACACAGGAATGTGTCCAATGCCTTTAAACTTTTCATCAGAATAGATAGAATGTGTTTTTAATAGTAGTATCTATTTAAGGCTATACCATAGTCTGAAAAAATGACAAGCAAGTGCAGTAATAGATAATATATATAACTATCAAAATAGTTTTAAGCATTAAACTTATGAGAATCAATTAAATAGAAGAGTTTTAGATTATTGTTTTTCCAGTGGAGAATAAAGGTGCTTGACCATTGTTTATTGGTCTGCAATTTCAGGTGTGATGGAGAAAGAAAAAAAGTAGAGCATCAAAAGGGTGCAAGTACGAAAAATGAAATTGTAGAGAGAAAGGGCTAGATGGAATGAACCAATAAAAATCAGACAATGAAAGAAATCAAGACAAGAGTAGGACAATTTCACTTGAAAGTGTATTTTAAAGGATGAAAAATGCTGCAATGTAGTCCTTAATAAAGGATAAAATTCCTTTCTCCAATGTGCACTGCAGTTCTTAATAGTATATTCTGCAGCTGTCCTGTATACAGGACTCCCACTGATATTAATAAATGTTCTTTTCATAGAACTACTTCAGAATATGAATAGAAATCAAGAAGAGAAAACTTTTACTGTGTTATGCACAGAACATAGAACACTTGCCATCCTGACCAGTGCTGATTTGCTGACTCTTTCATGCCTTGATCTCCCTAATCTGTCTGACCTTGACCTCTGTCTTTTGATTATATTTAGGTGGCGTGTTATTTGGGGCTTAACTATTGATTCTTCTTATTTCTTTTCAGTACCCATGCACTCATACTTTTTCTCCATGGCAACTCTGAAATATAATTACAGTTAAAAAACAAACAAACAAACAGCCAAAAAAAAAAAAACAAACCACAGGAATAAATAAATAAAAAATCCTAGGAATGCATACAACACATTTCATAATTTCCAAACAGACCACAAATTATCTTAGAATTATAGATACAATTGCTTTTTCCATCTTATCTGCCTTGGATTCACTGTTTCTTGACCAAAAGGATTCATGTATCACAGAATCACAGAGTGGTTGATGCTGGAAGGGAACTCTGGAGGTCAGCTCATCCAAACCCACTGCTCAAGCAGGGACAACACCTAGAGCCAATTGTCCAAGACCTTATCTGGATTTTTTTTAGTATCTCCAAAGATGCATACTCCACAGCTTCCCTGGGCAACCTGTGCCAGGGGTCAGCCACCATCACAGTATAAAAGTGTTTCCTGATGTTCAGAAGGAAGCTCCTGTGTTTCAGTCTGTGCCCCCTGCCTCTGGTGCTGTCACTGGACAACACTGAAAAGAGCCTGGCATCCTCTTCTTTACACTCTCCTTTCAGGTATTTGTATACATTGATGAGATTCCCCCCCCCCAACTCCGAGCCTTCTCCAGACCGAACCGTCTCAACTTTACAATATGATTTTACAATATCAGATTGGTATTAAAGGATTTATAGAACACAAGGAAAATTACTTTTAAGAGTTATTTAATTTGAAACAAATGATGGTCTCCTTTAAAAGAAGGTATGATGTGTTAAATGACAGCAAAAGAATTGCATTTATACATGCAATGTATATATTTAGATCTGAAGGAATTTGTAAAATTTCTAATAAACTGTATCTTCATTTTAAAAGGAAAAATAAATGGAATATTTGACTGATTATTTTTAAGGCATTTCAGTAAGTAACCTGGATGATTCCTGCCATTTCATATATGACATAAAGTACTCAGTAATAACAGCAAAATAGATTTTCAAATACAGTAAAATAGATTTTCAAATGTAATTTCTTTCAAAGAGCAGATGATTTCAAAAGTTGTAGTTAGAAAAGTCCACTTACACATCTCGTAGACAAAGAAGGGGAATGGAAAGAATACATTTTTAAATTTTAGGCTACCATAATCTAAACTGACTTTGAGTCTAAAATAGGTGAGCAAGATGTTAGATAATTATGGATGTTTTTAAAATTCAAACTATGATTAAAACAACAGAAAAAGAGATTGTAAGAAGTCAAAGGAATTTCTGTTCAGAGGCACAAACAGCTTATTCCAAAGCCATAGCAATTGGTGAAAAGCCTTCAACTTCTCATTTAACTTCAGACGTAGACAGTTTGGATGTCTGTCTTTGATGTATTGACACTAGGATTTATTTATAATCAATATAGAGAAACAGGTATTTTTAGGATGTGATTTATCTTGTCTTAAGTAGAAATCTTAGTTCAGATGAATCACATATTGAAAGTGTCTGTTTCCTTTCACTAGCTATAAACAAAATCTGAGAGTAACTAGATAAGATGTAGACTTCTCCATTTAATTGGACAAATCCCATGATAAATCTCAATTACTTCAGTGCACCTTGAATTCCTAGGAAAAAAAAATTTTTTTTTTGGTCATTATATAATGCAACATATCAGCATGCCAAATCAGTCCAAGAAAACCTATGAGGGGAAAGTGGATGCCTATTAACCTGAACAGACATGATTCCATTCACTTTAGGACCAGTTCTTATAATTTCCTACTGAGACAAATTGATTTGGGAATATTGAGCTGACTAGCTCATATTTTAGTTTTAATCTTAACTGAAGTCCTTAAAGTAAAAACCTTTCTGTGGATGTAAGATTTCTGTGCAAAATAGTATTAAAAAATATTATTTTATTATCCTCAAGTTTCTGAACAGTACAGTAACTTTTGAAAGTGTTCAATAGTTAAACACATACATCCCTCCAAACACATGCACACAGAGCCTCCCTCACCCCAAACCCAGGATTAGCATAGCAGAACATTAGCAGCTTGGAAAAGTCTGAAATGCTAAATAGTCCTTCTCCTGTGCCAAACATCTGATGCAATCATGGGAAAAGTCTGTTTAATATCTACACCATATTTAAAACAGGGCTTTTAATTTAATTTTATTTATATATTAATTTTATTTGTTTAATTAAAATTCCTCAGTCTTACTTCCAACCTTTTGAATATCTGCTGTATTTCTGTGAATATTTTCCTACTAAAAATGGAAAAGATTGTATGATATATTTTCAGGATAAAAGGTTGTTTCATTTATACAGTTTTGAGCCATTCTGATATGGAAGCATTTATTTGTTCCTCACTAAGCTGGAATAAGCATTTTAATTACAGACCATTTATAATGAAATTCTGTACATTTATAAGATGATTTAAAAAAATTTTGGTCTTTCTTTCTTATTGATTGTAAACAGTAAGTTTTCAGTGAATGGAAACTGTGTGTGATATACATACATTAGTTAAAACACCAGTTCTTAGTAATAACCATGCTGAACCACAGTAAATAACGCTCTGAATGATGTTTTATCTTCTTTTTTTTGTCACTTCATGAAATCCTAACACTATAAAGTAATAAAATACAGAGTTTAAAGTTTGAATTCTTTTCCTCTTGTGATAGCCTCCCATGTCAAAACCCATCCCACATATTCTACGTTGTAATTCATATACTATATCTTTTATTATTTGATGTGTCTTCTGCATAGTTTTCATTACCCTTTTTGTTACAGTAATGTAAATCACAGATAATTACATTTTAGTACAACTTCAAATTTACACGAGTACACCTGAGCAAAGAACTTGCTCCTACCCTTAAATCTGGGCTCTTTTATATTCAGACTTTGTATCACAACCATCAAGAGGCTCACTTGTTGTTAAGTCAGCAATTTCAGCACTTATTGATTATAAGCTAAGCAAGAATTTTCATTCATTCTTCAGATGCCTCCTGTTGTCTATTTGGTCTTCTAGTCCCACTGTTAACTTTACCTTTTCTTTTCCCTCAAATCACTAATTCTAAGGACTCAGGATTGCCAAAGATACTACCCAGGATTGAAACTTGTTAATTTAAAATCTCATTGAAGACTGCATGGTTTGGGAAGCACTGGTGAAAGTACAGTTAAACTTACTCAGATATTTTCATTATAAAGTAAACAAAGATATTATTTTGGTGCTATTGCAAAAATTTCACACGGTCACAATATTACTATTAACTTCTAATATATGAAGATAACTTCAACTGTGTTTCAGATTTTTAAATCAGATATTCAGATTTGCCTCAGATTTTATGCTTTTGGTACTTCACCCAACAGCACTGCAATGGAAGATAAATAAGCTTTGCTTGAAATGCAATCACTACTAAAAGTTCCTAGAAAGTTTCATTCCATGGGATTAAAGGATCAGTGATGTATTTTCAGAAGATCTGGTCTCACCAGAACATCAAGCAGTGAATGGATGATGAGGTTCTTGGAGTAAAGAGTGGTATGTTCAAATCTCATGGTGCCAAAGAGGACCTGGAGCATACTTCATTCATGAGGCTGTAGCCAAGAGACAATTGTACCAGGAAGTATGTCAGGCTCATGTGAACCTCATAAAAGGACATGGATTTCTGAACCTTTGGTGAAAAGTTGCATCTACTATGAAGTCCTAAGGAAATATTTGTAGATATTCACCTGTTCTCTGTCGTATCCTGATTACTAACACCAAGTACCCTCCAAACTTGGAATACAGAATCACTGTTGGTCCTGTCAATGCTATATGTCTTTTGGCTTTCCTTTTAAAAGCAAATATACATTCTCCCAATCACATGGGAAAAGCTTTTAGAGATAACTGTTTACACTGGACTCTCAATAACCACTATCTGAATATTACTCTCAAGGACTTGGATAGCTGAAGCTCGACTTCTGCTGTTAGGTACTGCAGCAATGAAATCTGCATGTAAAATAGATGTTTTCCAGTAATCTGGGAGTATGAGAAACATCTGTTTTTACTCACAGTTGACAGCAGCACTGAACTTGGAATAAATGGGCTTCAGTACAGACATCCACTCTATTAACTGTATTTATTCATTCATACTATGTTGAGTGTACATTTTCTGTAATTTAAATGTAAACTATTTTATAATACTGGATTATTTTCCTTCTCAGGGAAAAAAGAAATTGGAGAAATAATGTGGACAAATTAAAGACCCAGTCTCACCTATGAATCTCCAAACAGGACATTGGATTAGAATAAGGCAAAACTAAATTATCTCCAGTATGTTTTCTCTTTATATTATATAAGTTCATTAGCAAACTAATAAGGACTTTTCAATGGTTTTAGTAGCATCACAGATCAAATACAGGGGGAAAATATTATATAAGCTTTTCTTTTACTCATGCACGATACATAAAGTACCATTGATTACATGATATCTTTTCCATATGCCTCTGTACTTCAGCAGGTGTTTCTCCTATAATCAATATTTTGTACAATGTCTGCAAAGCTTTGCTTCAGCATCTTCAGTAAAAATTGTGTTTTGCAGTAATCATGAGTTCTCATCAAAGTAACAACTTTTTTGCATTTATGTCAGAAAGAATAATTTCATCTATATAAAATTTGAGGAAAGTTTAAAAAATATTTTTGTTTGTAACACAATTTCTATTAATAATACTGTACAGATGACTGAAATGTGTTGATGTACATTTGAGCTTGACACTTTTTGAAAAGTGCTTGGATTTTGAACTTAAAACCAGTAAGATTACAAACATCTTACGACTTCCTTTTTCCTCTGAGATTCAAAGTTGCAGGTGTCAAATCTCTATGCTCCATAAAAATCTCTCAGATACACTCAGAATAAGTTTTAATTTCAGACTAAAATATAGTCTCAATACCATGTTAGTGCCAGATTTTAAAGAGAAGATAATTGCAATTCAGTAAAGTTAGAAGGGTACATCTTACTGGATTTGTGTACACAGTATATTTTAGCAAAACTGGGAAATCCCTCCCAGCTATGTTATATTCATCAATCCTACTGTATCAGGACTTAAAATTCTGTGAAAATGATGCTGTGGACTTTGAACATAGCTCACATGAAACAGGTGAGAGCTGGTGATGAAGAAGTTGAGGGAGAAAATAAGGAGCATGTGATCTAGTACAGACACTAGCAAGTATCTTTTCATAGGATCCACAACTTAATTTAAAGCCTATGTTTGACAATTAAGTCTGAAACAAATCTTCAAAATATCTTGTAGATCAAAATCCCTTCAAACAAATCTCCCTAGTCAGCTTTCTTAGTGATGATGATACATACCTCACCCTACCTGATGAGACTGAACAACACTGCTGTAAAAGTATTGTACAAAAGGTTGCCACACTTTCACAGATGCAGGGAAAAATGCCCTTTTGACAAAGCCTGATGATTCCTCAAGTAATTGTAGCAGGTCATGTACCCTTACCTACTGAGCAATATGTAAGTTAGAGGGTTCACCGTCTGTCAGCACCACTTTAGAAAATAAATGTTTTATCTACATTAAATGTTTCATATCTCATATCTATCTTTGCTTCATTTCAATCAATGAACAGGATAGATTCCATTAGCAAAGTGTTTATGGTCATATAATTCTTTAAATTGTAGTAATTCCTCTTTATCTTTTCTAAATCCAGCTTCTGTCTAGCCATGATTGCCAGATGTCCATGGTAGTAGTATAATTAAGTTTCTTGTTCACTGGCTCAATTTCTCCAAGAAATATAATTCTAGTTATCCTTCTATTAAATTACTGCCACATAACATCAGTCTGAGATCCGAAGAACAAACTTAATTTGCTGTTTGCCAGGTATCATCCTCTGTGATACAAATTCTACTTGATAAATCACACCCACACTTTGCCATATGATACTACTAGCAATGTCTTTGCAATCTTTTCCTCATCATTAGTTACTTTGGTGAAGTGAATGATTAGAACATAAGCAATGGCATTTGTTCAAGATGTACCAGAAAGAACTGCAGTCTGTTCGCTTCTTCACTGCCCACGTTAGCACTGCACTGTAAAAAAGAAAGACTACTAGGAAAAGTGTTACTTTTATCTAAATTTGTAAATGATATTCTGAATACCCTGTTCAATGACAAGATGCTATTTTTAAATACTGCATCTTAAGGGAAAAAGTTAGCTTTAAAGAGGCTTCAAGGCTGTTGTTTCTAGGAGAAAAAGAACATTTAAGGCACCTTAAAGGCTTTAGCCATGACATTTTGAAGACTAGTCCAAAACACAGTTTCATCATATCAAAAGAGAGCAATAAATAAAAATAATTTCAAAATGGAGCTATATATGTTTACAGATGGGATTGTTGGACCTAGTATCTTGTAAAGGGACTGCAGTTAACCCTCAAATAACTTCCTCTCTTGAATTTCATGTGCATTTGCTCTTGTATCCACATTCTCCATTTATTAGTGATAAGTATAGTCCATCTATGCATTAGAATATGCAACTAGAGTATGTGTCCAATACTTGATAGTTAAAACTGGCTGGAATTAAATCTGTTATGCAGTATTTACAGTATTTTATATTACAATCTTTTTATTTTGAGAAGTTTTCTTTAGACTATCTTTCAGTATCAACAAGTAGTACAACTTGCTGCAGCAAAAACCTTTTAAGAGGAAACAGTTATAGTCTTCTGCTTTTTCAAGTTTCCTGTAGTTAAATGCATGCCAAAAAGCTTTCATTAGTAGTACTTCTGTCTTGTAAGAATACTTGATGTAATTCTACCTTTGCTACAATTACTAATTGGCTATTTTTCCACAAGGCAATAAATTCTGGTTTTAATAATATGGTTTTAACAATTTGGAAACCTGTTACATAGAATGCATTACTACTCCATACTCATCTACACAAACTAAATTAAAAAATGTCCACTCTGCTTGGCTTAAATCTCCTAGGGATATTTACTTTTACGTATATATTTACATATTATACATTATATTGATAATTAGATATTATATTGATAATTATACATTACATTATATTAATTATATTATATTATGCAATACATTGTTGTTGCATGTAGTGATGGATAAATTTGGTAAGAGATTAATCCCCTTGCATTCTAGCAAGTCCTCAGAGATTAGGGGGCTAGGGATAGCTGGATTTACTTCTTAACAGATTGCCAATTATTGCTGTGACTGTAGGTCTGACACCAGGTTCACAAACAGCCTGTTTACTGTAGGTCTGGTGCATTCAAAGCAAGCAATTGGGTGCACAAATAGCATGGTTTATTGGTAAATGAAAAATATATGAATATGAGATAGAGAGCAGCCCCACAGAAAAGGACTTGGTGATACTGGCAGAAAAAAACCTGGACATGAGCCAACAATGTGCACTTGCAGCCTAGAAGGCCAATCACATCCTGGGCTGCTTCAAAAGAACTGTGGCCAGCAGATCAAGAGAGGTGATTCTGCCCCTCTACTCTGCTCTGGTGAGACCTCACCTGGAGTACATTTCCACATTTCTTCCTCAGTTCCATGAGAACACAGACCACCAGATCTTTACCCAGCTCCTGTGTCAATTCTAGTCACCAGATGTTTATCAGCAGTGTTGAGCTTTGCAGTTTTCAACTGTTTTGTGCATCCTGCTTCAAACAATTATATAGAATATATTACATATCATACATTATATTAATGTATAATATCTACATACCATACATTATATTATTCATATTTACATTATATTGAGGCAAAGGTTTGGCTTGGTTTTTTTTTGTTTTGTTTCCTACAAAATTCCATGTCAATTTTTTATATTAAACTCCTTTCCACCAATATATAGATTTTTTCTATAGCAACTGTGTAAATATTTATGTCTACTCAGTATTGCATCATCAGTATGTTTTTTATAGCTATGTTAACTTTCAGCATGGCTGCAAACAGTTCTGACAGCTAGAAAGTGAAGGTTAGTAGCAGTGAGTGGGAATAACTTCTGAAAAATTTCAGATGGTTTTCCAGGAAGTGCTTGCTTTCTGCCATTGCAAACCTTCCCTGAGATGTTGTCTGGTTAACAGTGGCATAAAAGGTGTATTTTTGCAAAAAGCTTGAGGCAAGTACTGTTTCCAATTTATCAGTGAGTGCAAAGAAGGTAGAGGCTGTCCTTCACACCCCTCTGGGCACTTTCTGCATCAAGACGGGGACCGATCCCAGGAATAAGTGTTTCAGCTCTCTTTGCAGAGTACAAGGCACACCATCACTTCATGCTTCCTTCTCTGATAGCACCTAAGGGCTAAGTGGCTCTCTTGCTTGCTGAAGTGTGGATGGTAAAAGAAATTGTACCATCACCAAATTTGAACATGGCTACAATACAGACAATTGAAACACTGGCATGGCAATGCTCTACAACAGCAGTAACATGCCACCATTAGAAAACTGTGTAACAACATTTGTGTATATGTGCTCAAGTTTTGGATTGCTTAAAGTCGTCACTGTAATATTCCTTATATTTTGCACATATAAAATAATCATACTGGAAATTAATATCTCTTGCTGGCTCAGGGCAATAAAAAATGCATCTATATATGAGGCTAATTCATTGGATTTCAGGGAAATCGACTCCTGCTTTCCCATAGGTTTTCTTGGAGGCTAAGGAGTGGGAGAAAAATTTAACTTTAAAAAATGAAGATGCAGTTTTGCACTTCACGAGATGATGGGAATTTTGCCATTGATTTCAATGGCAATCCATGAATCAATTCGTCCCTTGACCCTAACAGCTTTTCCTGTTTTGTAATTCAGCTCCTGGCTTTGGCAAAGAATAGGGGATATTTTTTACTTTGTTTGCTAGCATTTTTTTTTTGAGGTTAAGTATATAGGCTTTCTAACTGCCTTATGCTTGAGAACAAATTGTATCTGACATATTATCACAATCCCTATTTATGGCAAATTTTCCATTGCAAATTTTTGCAGACTGCCTAGGAAAAGAAAACAGCTTCAAAGCCTTACGTAATTTTGACTCTCCTGCCAAATGAGCCCTCAGAAAAGAACTACTCAGTTGATCTTCCTTCAACATACTTTCTTTCAAAGCACCTGAGATACATTGCCTTGTCAGCCACTGGTTGCATCATGACAGTGGGAGACCTTTGTTTCACTGAGAACACTCAGTGTGGTCCAGGAATGTAAATCTGTAACCTGCAATCTCGAGTACTTCATTAAGTCTCAAGGGCTATGACAGCACACAGTTCCAGGACAGTCACACAGAACAAGTCCTATAGCTGAGTATTGACACATCGAATGTCACTCAGAAGTACAAAGGTGGGACTATAATATCACTTTGCTTTGATTTTGTTCCAGGACAAGAAAGAAACACTATGTAGCAGTTGTTGTTTCTCATGTGGAAGCTCAGAATAGGACCATGCAGTTCGCATTGCTACAGTCCAGTCCAGAAGCCAAAGTTGCAGATAACTATAGAAAGAACTAGATGCAAAGATTTTAAGCAGAACAAGGCCAAAAAAGGAGATGCTTATTCATCTGTAGAAGATTTTGAAGTTGTAGGGTAGAGAATGTTGTGGATATTTTATATGATTGATTCAATGTTATGGCACTGAGCCCAAGTAGACACAGATTCTGTAAAGAAAAAAAAAAACATACAAGTACTTAAAGAAGTACATTATTCATCAGTACAATCATTGCTTGCTAAATGCCACTGGGTCTAGGACCAGCAGAGAATTTTTTAAGAAAACCTGTTTTAAAAGCTTCCAAGTTGCAACTCTAGTGTGGGAAATTCCTATAAACAACCAAAAGACTCCTCGGGGGCCTGTGTGATAGAGGAAACTGTTCCACATGTCACATGCAGATCATAGATGGTCCATTTGGGGTACCCTGTAAAGCATCTTTCACAATTCCCCATTTTCTTTCCCAGTAAGTGTCACTGTATGTCTGACAAGGAGGGAGAAAGCAAAAAATCTGAGAAAATCCTGAGAATTGTTTCTGAGACAATTTTCTTGATTCAATACTGCTGCATGAAATAGGGAGAAATAGGATTGTGGAGAACTGCACACTGTGCTTGAAAAAAAAAGCAACAACAGTCTTACAGATATCAGTTGCTGGTCTCAGTGTTATAAGATTTTCTAAATTTTTTGTAAGACAAAAACCATCATTGCCACTTTTTGGTTTGTTAATAATATAATATAATATAAT